>SMDT01000141.1:0-207567 GCA_005392925.1 Aquilaria sinensis
GTTAGCATGAAATTGAGTAAGAAAAGCCTTAATTATACTATCAATTTATGTCAAACAATTCTTGGCATATAAAACTAACTTGTAAGAAGATAAAGCTTGAGCCTAACCATTAAGATAAAGATCCAATTTATTTAGCATTAAGTTAGATTTATCCAAATATGTTTTTATGGATTTTTTATCTGGAATTAATATTATCTAAAACTAATACTATAATAATAATAATAATAATAATAATCCATTGAATAGCAAATTTTTGGTGTAATTGAATTTTAATTAATCTTCTATGTTGAATAAGTGAAAAATTCATAGTAATTACACTATAAAAATTTTATTCAACAAATTATTATACATATATAGATTTAGTTCAAATCATATTAGTTTCATCAAAAAATCTCATAAAAATAAAAATAAGTTATTTTGGATTAATTAACTTCAACAACCATCTATTTTTTTCAAATATATCATTTAAATCCTAATGCTTCAAGTTAAAGCATTCATGAAACCTTATAACTCTCCAATAAGTAGGCCAAGTCAACCACATAACTCTAATTCCACTTGATAGCATGAGTTCCCAATTGGTATAGATGAAGCTGAGGGTTTAAATTACTATAAAACTTTCTAGTGCAAAAAAGACTCTTGGTAAAAATTTTATTTTTTATAAAAAGAATTAAAATTTAGAATGTTATTATTACTTTTCAATTTATAAATAACCACTAATTAAATATTATGTGTTTTAATTATTATTATTATTATTATAGTTTGAATGGAAAGGGAAGCAAAGAATAATTTAGTTGACCCAAAAATAATGTTCAAAAGCATTTATCAAAAATTGAGGGCATATTTGTTAAATTTAACTAAATTTGGTGGTTAAAGTAAAAATTATCCAAAAAAAATCAAGCCTAAAAACAATTCATGCATAATGCCACTTTGATACAACTTGTAAGATTTGATTGGACCTAAAAAATAATAAAATGGAAACAATACTTTAATATTATTTAGTATGGAAAAAGAGTTATTAGTTGCTAAAAATAAAAATTTGTGTAACAATGTTAAAGGGGATGACCATGTAAGAAAAATAAGTCTTATAATTTTTTCAATATTTTAAAACATTGGAAAATTTAAAAAAAATTGCTGCTAAAATTCATCTTTATTATAATATAGGCAACTAATCTTAGGAGCCAAGAATTTTTTTCTTAAAATTTTTTACAATGCCCTTTGCTACAATAATAATTCTTTTATTTTCTCATAATATGTGTTTGAGTCATACATGAATCATATAATTGCTCTAAGATGGACCAAATACCTAATATTGCAAAGTATATATTCATCCAAGTTGGAAAAAGAAACTTAATTGATAAAATAAAACTTAAGGATAAAAAGGTTATCCAACACTTTGTTCTATTTGTAATTTTTGTGAGTTTTATCATATTTAAATCATTGATTCAAATAGACATAACTATGAGGGTTTTGTAACTTTTAAGTTCCAATTAAAATACTTTGCCCAAGTTTAAAAGTAAAAAAAAATTGATAAATTTTTATGTTTAAAGACATGTCCCAAAAATATATATAAATTAATTAAGGACATATTTGTTACAAAAGTTTAATTTATTATGGCTATTTATGATTTTTTTTCATGATTAAAAGTAAAATTTAATATATAACTTTAAATAAATGTACTAAAGCTAAAATATAGAATCACTTTTTTTTGTTCATTACTCTCTTTTTTTTGTTCTTTACTCTCTTTTTTTGTGAAAATTAGTAGTTTGACATAGTAAAAGTCTTATACTTTCTCAATATATGTCATAAGAATTTATTTATATTTTTCTAGGTAGATAGAAGTGTTAGGGTGAAAAAATATTTATAATTGAGTAATAAAAGCCTTAACTACACTCTCAATATATGTCAAATGATTCTTGACATATAAAATTAACTTGTAAGAAGAGAATTGAAATATAGAACATCAACCAAAAACAGTTTGAACTTAACCACTAAGATAGAGATCTAATCCATTTAGCATTAAGTTAGATTAATCCAAATATGTTTCTATGGCTTTTTTGTCTGGAATCAATATTATATAAAATTAATACTATATAATAATAATAATAATAACAACAATAATAATAATAATAATAATATAATAATAATAATCGATTGAATACCAATTTTTGGTTTAATTGAATTTTAATTAATCTTCTATGTTGAACAAGTGAAAAATTCATAGTAATTACACTATACAAATTTTATTCAACAAATTATTATATATATATATAATTAGTTTCAAATCATATTAGTGTAACGACCCAAGTCCAGAACTGGTCAACGGAACACCTGCCCACACCACATGGGCTATCCTTTGGAAAAGGATAAGCGCTAGGTACTTAGGAATGGACTCTCAGTATAAGGAAGGTTCCCCCGTCCCATACCAGCGGACTCAACCACATACTTTGAACCAAACCTGGCTCTGATACCATCTGTAACGACCCAAGTCCAGAACTGGTCAACGGAACACCTGCCCACACCACATGGGCTATCCTTTGGAAAAGGATAAGCGCTAGGTGCTTATGTTCTGGAATTGGAGCCTATATATCCACATAAGGCTTCCCACAATTCACCCATGTGGGACATGGGGGTGTTACAAACTCCCCCCCTTATGTACCCAACGTCCCCGTTGGGGTCAATCGGATTACTTGGTTCCCTGGACCAAGTAACCTCTTTAATCGGACTACTTAGCCCCTGGCCAAGTAGCGTCTCGAATCCAGGATCAGTCCCGGTAGACGATGCATGTGCATACAAATTATGCCATACCATCGTGGTCCCGGGTCGGCTTTGATACCATCTGTAACGACCCAAGTCCAGAACCAGTCAACGGAACACCTGCCCACACCACATGGGCTATCCTTTGGAAAAGGATAAGCGCTAGGTACTTAGGAATGGACTCTCAGTATAAGGAGGTTCTCCCGTCCCATACCAGCAGACTCAACCATATACTTTGAACCAAACCTGGCTCTGATACCATCTGTAACGACCCAAGTCCATAACTGGTCAACGGAACACCTGCCCACACCACATGGGTTATCCTTTAGGAAAATGATAAGCGCTAGGTACTTAGGAATGGACTCTCAGTATAAGGAGGTTTTCCCGTCCCATACCAGCAGACTCAACCATATACTTTGAACCAAACCTGGCTCTGATACAATCTGTAACGACCCAAGTCCAGAACTGGTCAACGGAACACCTCTCCACACCACATGGGCTATTCTTTGGAAAAGGATAAGCACTAGGTGCTTATGTTCTGGAATTTGAGCCTATATATCCACATAAGGCTTCCCACAATTCACCCATGTGGGACATGGGGGTGTTACATTAGTTTCATAAAAAAATCTCATAAAAATAAAAATAAGTCATTTTGGATTAATTAACTTTAACAGCCATCTATTTTTTCAAATATATCATTTAAACCCTAATGCTTCAAGTTAAAGCATTCATGAAACCTTATAACTCTCTAATAAGTAGGCCAAGTCAACCACATAACTCTAATTCCACTTGACAACATGAGACCCCAATTGGTATAGAGGAAGCTGAGAGTTTAAATTCCTATAAGGCTTTCTAGTGCAAAAAAGACTCTTGGTAAAAATTTTATTTTTTATAAAAAGAATTAAAATTTAGAATGTTATTATTACTTTTCAATTTATAAATAACTACCAATTAAAGATTATGTGTTTTAAGTTTTATTATTATATTATAGTTTGAATGGCAAGGGAAGCAAAGAAGAATTTAATGTTAAAAAATTTATCAAAAATTGAGGGCATATTTGTTAAATTTAACTAAATTTGGTTGTTAAAGTAATGATTATAAAAAAAATCCTAAAAAAAATTCATGCATAATGCCACTTTGATACAACTCGTAAGATTTGATTGGACCTAAAAAATAATAAAATGGAAACAATACTTTAATATTATTCAGCATGGAAAAAAAGTTATTAGTTGCTAAAAATAAAAATTTGTGTAACAATGTTAAAGGGGATAACCATGTGGGAAAAATAAGTCTTATAATTTTTTCAATATTTTAAAACATTGGAAAATTTAAAAAAAAATTGCTGCTAAAATTCATCTTTATTATAATATAAGCAACTAATCTTAGGAGCCAAGAATTTTTTTCTTAAAATTTTTTACAATGACCTTTGCTACAATAATAATTCTTTTATTTTCTCATAATATGTGTTTGAGTCATACATGAATCATATAATTGCTCTAAGATGGACCAAATACCTAAGCTTTCAAAGTATATATTCATCCAAGTTGGAAAAAAAAAACTTAATTGATAAAAATTCTATATTCAAAGATAATTTTTTAGTAGAACAAATTTAGGACATATTTGTTAAAATTAGCCATGTTTAGTAGACAAAGTAAGTTTAGTAGTCAAAATAATAAATTTCTTAAAAACTAAAGGTTAAACACATACAACTTTGCATTTTCTTTGTCTTATTATATTTCTAGTATTTTAATACTACTAAATATCTAATTAAATAGGCAACCACATATTTAGATCTCTGTCAGTTGATTCTTTTCTTTTGCTATTTTTATAATCCTAATACTAACTTTAATTAAATAGAAAATATAAAATTTGTAATACCCCCTTATCCTACATAGGAGAAATGTAGGAAGTCTTATGTGGATATATAAATTCAAGTTCTAGAATATGAGCACCTAGTGCTTATCATTTTTCAAAGGATAACCCATATAGTATGAGTAGATGCTTTATTGGCTGGTTCTGGGCTTGAGTCATTATAGATGCTAGGGTAAAGGAAAACCTATAATTGAATTACTATACAGTGTTTACTTACATAAATTTTTAATATAGACTTTTCATACATAAAATTATATTTTTTTACTATCCAATACTTATATATTTTCATGTGACACTTTAGCAATAGTTTTATCAAATAATAAGCTTTCATGGTATATACTCATCCAAGTTGCAAAACTAAAGAAACTTATTGACAAAAATTTTATGTTTAAAGGTACTTTTTATAGTAGTTCAAACTTTAGCAAAATTTTTACCATATATTTAAATCTTTTATTCAAATAAAAGAATTAGCTCTAAAGGTTTTTGAAATATTAAGTTGAAATTTTAAGTTTTATAAAATATTTAGTAGTATAAACTTTAGCAAGATTTTTACCATATATTTATGTCTTTTACTCAAACAAAAGATTTGGCTATGAAAGTTCTTGAAATGCTAAGTTGAAAATTTAAGTTCTATAAATATTTATTGCACTTGGTGTATTGTTTCATAGTAATATAGAAAAAAGCAAAATTTTTTATGCAAAAACAAACTTGAATGGTAATTTAAGAGTTCTAGGTAAGATTAACACACATAAAATTGTACATAATACTTAATTTTGTAACATAGAATCAAGGAAGGACAAGCTTGTAGCAAAAAAAAAAAAATTTAGTGGCAAGGGTTTGTTTTAGTGTTTTATTGCTAATATAACTCTAATTAAATGAATAATGATAAGATTATATTTCATTAAAAGAACAAATAAATTATAATGTAAGGGTAAAAAAATTGTTCAATATTTGTACACTTTCATATTTTTTATAATATAAGATAAGATAAAATATGATTATTATGGAAATCTATCCATAGTTATATATGTCTTAGATTAATTGAAACAAAAGAAAATGACGAATCCATAATGACTCCACTTGCAAGTGAATTCTCACTTGAGCTAGAATAAGATCAACTAAAATAGTACTAGTAGCTAGTAATTTCGTATTGAGATTCGAAGACAAACTTGACGTAAGGGGACCCTATAGGGATCAAGTTTCTAAAGTATACTTTGAAACACTAGCTAATGGATGCCAAGAGGCCGACAAATGTAGAAATATTGCCTTTCATCTATGGACCATAGGTAGCTTCCAAATAGAATGGTTTTTATCCACATATAAACAATATTAGTAGGCATATATACACCATTAGCTATATATTATAGACATGAAATATCATAGTTAACTTAGCCTAATGGTCCAATTCATCTAGTCAGACCGCATTGGTCTATCTAAGCTAAAAATATTTCACAAATAAAGGCAGCACAAAATGGAGGAGATGGAAGGAGAGTGGACAGAGAGCAAGGTAAGGATGGTTAGGCTTAGTAGGGTTGTAGTAAATGCTGATGATGAGCATGATGAAGAAAGGAGACACCTAAGAGCCATAAAAGTTAAATCTGAATTGAGACATGAAGAGAGGATAGAGGTTAAGATGAATCAAGAGGTGGAGGAAGAACAAGTAGGTAGAAATGCTAATAGGCATACTGAAAGCTATCCTGAAGTGCAAGGCTTTAGAAGAGAGAGACATAAAGTTGATCATAGGAGGGAAAGTAGGCACAAAGATGGAAAGTTTAAAGAAAGTCAATTGATAGGTTCTTGGAACTGAAGCCACTGGTTTTTAGAGAAGATAGGGAGCTTGAAAAGGTATAATAATGGACTTATAAAACTAAGAAGGTCTTTGAAAGAATGGAGATAACCTCAAGTCAAAAGGTGTTATTGGTTACATTTTTGTTGGAGGGTAGTTTTAAAATCTAGTGGAGAATAGTCCATAGGGCTTATCAAAGAAAGAATGAGAAAAAGCTTGTAGAAAAGAGAAGAGCCATGAGGTGGGTGAGTTTTTAACAAGTGTTTTAAACAACAGTGTGTTAGTGAGGCACTAAAGGATAAAAAACAAGAAGAGTTTGATCAACTAGAGCAAGGAAGAATGACTGTGATAGAATATGAACATAAGTTTAGTAGCTTGATAAGGTATGCACCCCAATATAAGGGGCAAGAAGTGTTGAAGACCAAATATGAGAGGGCTAAGGCCTAAGTCGAGGTAGATATTAAGAGCTATAAGAATCAAAGACTACTTTAAGGCTATGGAAAAAGCTTTGACTCTTGAACAAGAGTTCAGAGAGCAAACCATGATAAAATTTGGACTAGGGGAGTCTAGGGAAGGCGAAAAAAAATTTAAAAAGAGATCAAGAGATAAGATGCAATAGAACTTCCTTAGAACGAATATGCCTAGAGGGGGACCAGGAAAGCCATTAGGGGCACAATGTGAGAAATGTAGCAAGAACCATGGATACGAGACTTGTTATAAAGACACTGAATGCTATTTAAAGTGTGGTTAGAAAGAACATTAGGTCAAGGAGTGCCCTATCAAATAGAAATAAAAAGAAATATAAAGGAAGTTAGGGGCACAATGGCAAAAGCAGCAACACAAGAGAGGAAGAATGGCCCTACAAATACCAAGAATGATAAATATAGGTCCAATGCTACCACGAGGACCATAAATGGGATAAAGACAACAACTAGGGAGGTTTTCAGATAAAGGGGCTAGAGAGGCAGCATTAGAACCAAAAGGGGATGCATCAAGGCTTATGGAAGCTGCATCAGGAGGCATTTAAAGGTAAAGTAAACTTAAATATTATACTTATATTTGTGCTATTTGACATTGGAGCATCTATATCCATTATATCTACTAATTTGGTTAGAGAGATGAATTTGATAGTTGATATGTTTTCATAATCAAAACTGCTAGAACAGAATTCCTTTTCACACATCATGTGCTTAAAGATTGCCTGATTAAGCTAGGTAGCCTAGAAGTAAAATTTAACATAATAGTAATTGATGCTAATGGGTATGATATAGTATTGGGTATGAATTGGTTGATTAAGAATCAAGTTATAATTGATTGTAAGGGTAGAAACCTGGTATTACCTGGATCCCTACAATATGATTTGATTAGTTATAAAGAATTAAGTAAAAGAATGCAACTGGAAATAGTTGAATAAATTCCTATAGTGTTAGAAGAAGAGTACCTAACTTTGAATGGTGTAAAAGAAGAAGATGAATTCAATCAAATACCTGTAAAAAGGGAATACCCTAAAGTATTCCCATTTGACTTGTCAGTATTCCTTCCTTTGAGAGAGGTTGAGTTTGAGATTAAATTAGTGCCAAGAATTGCACCTGTTTCTATCCTTCCTTATATAATATTAACTCTTAAGCTATCTGAGCTTAGGAAGCAGTTAGATGAACTTCTTGAAATAGGTTTCACTAAGCCAAGTGTGTCTCCTTGGGAATCACCAATGCTATTTCTTAAGGAAAAGGATAGAACTCTTAGATTATGCATTGACTATAAAAAGCTCATTGCATTAATTGGGAAAAGTAAGTATCATTTTCTAAGGATAAAAGGCCTTTTTGATCAATTGAAAGGTGTAAGAATATTCTCCAAGATAGATGTTACGACTTGTTATTTTTAGTTGTGGGTAAAAGAAAAAGATACACTAAAGACTGCCATTAGAATAAGGTATGGCCACTTTGGGTATACAATGATGCCGTTTGGACTCACTAATGATCCTACATTTTTTAAAGATTTGATGTAGAAAGTGTCTAAACCCCACCTTGACCACGTTATGGTAGTTTTTATAGATGATATTCTACTATACTCAAAGAATGAAGAGGAACATGAGAAGTATTTAAGGATGGTGCTACAGATTCTGAAGGACAATTGACTCTATGCTAAGCTAAGTAAGTGGCACTTCTGGATAGCTGAAATAGCTTTCCTAGGGCATGTAATCAATGGCCAAGGCTTGGCTGTAAACCTAAAGAAGGTCAAGGCGATAGCTAATTAGGAAAGACTCTAAGATATATGGGAAGTGAGAAGCTGTTTAGGGATGACAAGCTATTGTAGGAGGTTTGTATATAAATTCTATGTGTTGACTGCCCTCATTGACTCAATTAACAAGGAAAGACAAAAAAATTGAGTGGGATGATAAATCTAAGACAAGTTTTCAATAGATTAAGAAGAAGTTAACTACTACCTTAATCTTAACCTACCTGAGCCTACTAAGCCCTTTGTGGTGTATACAGATGCATCAATAGTAAGGTTAAGGTGTGTATTAATGAAAGAAAAGTAAGCCATTTCTTATGGCTTAAGGAAGCTGAGACCCCATGAAAAGAATTATGTTGTGCATAGCCTTGAGCTAGCTGCTGTGATCTTTATGTTGAAGCAATGAAGGCATTACTGGCTGGGAAACAAATGTTAGATATTCATTGATCATAACAATTTGAAATGTCTCTTTACTTTAAAGGATTTAAACATAAGACAAAGAAAATAGCTTGAATATATTAAAGAATTTGATTGTGTCATTGAGTACACTATCGATAAAGGAAATGTACTAGCTAATGCATGTAGTAGAAAACATTCTAGAGTTATGAAAGTTGGGAAGAATGAAGTGAAGACTGAGCCAAGCAGTTTGACTATATTAGCTAACAAGTGGAAACAGTAGGAACTAAGCCAAGTTTGTGTTTTGACAATACAATTTGGTTGGATTGAACTGATTAGAAAGGTCGAGTAAGAGGAAGATAACCTAGAAAAAGTTTTTGGACACTTGCATTAAAAGATGTTCCAAGGATTTTCATTGAGGTAGGGATTGTTGTACTTTCAAGATAGGCTTTATGTGCTCAATAAGAATAGTTTGAGGAGTTAGATTTTTAGTGACACATATGCTAGTAAGCTAAGTATACATCCAACAGCAGTTAAGATGTATAAAGCATTGAAAACACATTTTTGGTTCTTAGGAATAAAGCAAGATATTGCTACCATGTGGTTAAATGTTTAACACAGCAAAGAAATAGGGTTAAGCATAAAAAACTTAGACTTATGCTATAAATTTTGCTTGTACTAAAGTGAAAATGAGGATCAATATTGATAGAATTTTTGACTGGATTACCTATAACTAAAAGAAGGCATGATAGAATCTGGGTAATTTTGGATAGACTAACTAAGTCAACTCATTTCTTGCTCATTAACCTTACTAATTCCATGAATAGGCTAGCAAAGTTATATATACAAAAAGTTATGAGGCTACATGGAATTTCAAATGACATTTTCTCAGATAGAGATCCAAGGTTTGTCTTAAGGTTTTAGAGGTCATTCTAGGAAGCCTTAGGTACTTAAATGAAAGCTTAGTTCTGCATATCACCCTTAAACAGATGGTCAAACAGAGAGAATAATACAAGTACTTGAAGATATGCTAAGATGTTATGCATTAGATTTCTAAGGTGAGTGGGATCAACACTTGCCTATGATAGAATTTGTTTATAATAATAGTTATCAGACAGTGATTAAAATGGCACCTTATGAAGCTTTTTATAGGAGGATATTTATAACTCCGCATTGTTGGCATAATGTTGGCAATAAGCTAGAAAGTGGACCGGAGCTCATCCATGAGATTACAGAAAAGATGAAACTGACTCAAGAGAAAATTAAGGTTACTAATGGTAGAGAGGAGGCTTATGCTAATTTGAAAATGAGAAGGGACCTAGAATTCCAGGTTGCAGATTTTGTATGGTTGAAAGTGTCATGGCAAGAAAGGTAAACTATCCTTAAATACATTGAACCATTTGAAGTACTAGAATGAGTTGGCAATGTGACTTATAAGCTAGCATTACCCCCTGAACTAGGTCATATCCACAACACCTTTCATGTAAGCGTGCTTAAGAGATCTCTCTCTAACCTTCAGCATGTAATTCCAACAAGTAGTGTGCTGTTAGCCCCTAATCTTACTTATGAAGAGAGACCTATAAGGGTGTTGGCTAAGAACACCAAAAAACAAAGAAGCAAATTGATGCCTATGGTCAAGGTCTAATGGAAAAAATATACTAAAGACTAGGCAACCAAGGAAATTGAATTTGAAATGCTGAAAAGTTATCTTAACTTATTTCCTAAGTTGCTAGAAAATTTGGAACACCAAATTTTGTAAGGTGGGAAGACTGTCATACCTTATCCTTGCATAGGCCTAGGACTAGAAGTTAATTGAAGTTAATAACTCATAATGAAAGTTTCCATCAAGGAGGTTAAGACAACAAAAAAAAAAAATTTTGGTGGTTTCCTTGCAAAGGAAGTGAAACATAAATTACAGGGTTAAATATTTTGTATGGCTAAAATCAAAATTTTGTTAGGTCTTGAGGGCTGATTTGCTTATGTTTAACACTTCGGGTGCTTAATTGACTAATTATGTAAAGTTGGTTCAAATTGGTTATTGATAAGGCTCTACAGGATAGAAACGTGAGAACCATAATGCTACATGTAAATAAGACTACGTATTGAACAAGGATTTAAGCAACATTTTGGGACACTTGTCTTGTAGCTTTTCTTGCATGTTTTGCCTGAGAGGAAGGCTTAATTTTAGTTTGTTCTTGCTTGAAACAAAGAGGGAAACTAGAGTACTTAGGAGACATAGGTTACATTTGGTGAATTTGGAGTTAAGAGGGTGATGTTGTTCTCAGTTTGCTAAAAAACCAAGGATACTTCATAAAAAAGTCTCTGATTGGAATCCAAATTGGTTAGGGGCATAGGATTTAGGCCATTAGTGATGGTTTATGAGCCATAGGATCCATTGTGCTGCTAGGGACAAAGATGATGCTGAACCACATCTAAACTATATTTAGGTAGCTTATGTGATTTGTTGGTAGGTAACAAGAGCTTGAGTTGTGGCTTGGCCAACATTCTTTAAGCTCTAGAGCTTTATGTATAACTAAAAGCTAAGCTAAGTGTGTAATAAAATAGACCTAGTAAAAAAACTATGTTTCTTGTCAGGCCTTTGAGGATGTGAGGGTTTTGCGTGTGTGTGTGAGTTTGTTTGCTTCTTTGTTTTGATTGTGCATGATGACCCCTTAGGCTTATGTATTATTGATGATATTTGCTTTTCTATATTCTGTATCTGTGTTGTTTACCTTTGGTTGGTAGTTAAGTAGGGCATAATGCTGTTTATTTGCTTATAAGCTGTATCTACACTTACTGAGTCTTTGTACTCATGCCCTTTATATCTATGTTGTAAGAAAGGCTCTAGTAGTCTGACTTTGTACTTCTCTATAGGGTTTTGAGGTAGTTAAGAGCATGTAACGCACCTATTTTTATAAACCTTAATTTTAAAAAATATCTTAATTTCCCAGAGTTATTAAGCAATTAATTAAAAATGATTTAAGAAATATGAGGTAAAACATTTTCTTTTAATCTATTTTCCAAATAATAAGAGTATTAAAGGAAATTAGAGTAATTAAGTGACAATCCCAGAAAAAATAACATACAAATAATGTGTCAATTTTAAACAAACCATATGTTTCTTTTAGAAATGAAATAACAAAAAATAGAAATCCAGTCTCGGCCAGTTTTATTTTCAAGAGACTACACCTTACCTTCACTCAATCTACTTCACATCCTGAACCTCATCATACGGTTCAGTATACTTTGTCTCCTCATAGTACTCACCTAAGAAAATATGTTATAAGTAGGGGTGGGCACAATTTGTTCAATAAGAGGGAAGTATCAGACCCATCACGTGGGTCCTAATATTCCCGCAGCAAACAACAATGAATAAGAAACTTTAAGTTATAATAACTTAATTAAAGAATAATTTCATACAACATCATAACAAAAATATTAAAGTCCTACTAGTATGCTTGAACTAATATGCATATGCATAATTCCTTTTACTGATTAAATCATATCTTATCGATCAATCATTTAATCCAATACTTAAATGTCGTCAGACGAATCTAGGGTGGTGAGTGTGTACATCACCCACCATCGGGAGAACTCTTAGGCAGTGCCACTGGGGATGCCACTAAGTCAGAGCCTCTCAGGATACCAACGCCGAGGTAGAGCCTCTTGTGATGTTGGCCATAAGCATGGTCCTCCACCAGCTATGGCTTAGCAGCACACAAATCATATCTCCATACTCCATATCAATATAGGGTCATGATTAGGGATGGTCCGCTACCACCTTAACATCCCTTTTAGGTTCGAATCGTTCGTTCTGAACCTCTCTTCTAAATTTACGGCTCATCAAGTCAAGCAGATATGGTCCATCACCAACCATGTATGCCTCGTGTTTTATCTCACTCCTAAAATCCTTTAGCCAATGCAGTCTTATGTATGACAACATCAATCATATGCAACAGTCAATTGATGTATGACCGTAACTTATTTTATTTTAGGTTTTTTTAGTAAAGTGCCATGATTTTAGCGCATCCTATTTCTTTTATCTTGTTATCTTAGTTTAGTGTTACATAATGTCATGACAATCAATGATATCTTTTTATGTGTATCTATGATAAATGTTCATCTCATCTCTTGTGAATTCTTTCTAAGTTGGTCATTTAGCATTTACGCTCATAATCCTTTATCTGCCAGCTTATAGTAATTTATTATGGCCCTAACATGCTACTAACGGTTGCTTTCAATCTCATCATGTTGCTAGCGAGCTTGTCGGCCCTAAACATGGTACTAGCGGTGTTTGTCTTACAGGCCCTAAACATGGTACTACTGGGTTTATTCAAGCAGTCCTAACATACTTCTAATTTAATTCTTGTTACAAGCAGTTCTAGTATGAAACTAGCGCCAACCATACATCATATATCACATCATTACAACCATGTAACCAACCAACCAACCAAAGTTACATCTCAATGGAAGAAAACTAAAATAAAATAAAATAAAATTCTAGAAAAACTAATTAATTACCCAAACCATGTTGCCCATGGATTTAAAGATTTTGTTTAGCCCAATTATTTACTTGAAATTTATTATTTAGGTTGGTGCTTATTTTGGGCCTAAGAGGACCATGAGAGCTAACCGCGTCTTCCTCTTTACTTAGTATAGAATAACATGGTGAAATGGGGCGGTTTCCTAAAAAGGTCATAAAAAAGATTAGTAAGGTGAAAAATTAGAAAATATGCTAAAATTTGAAAATTTCCTAAATGGTACTTGAATGGTTAATATTTTTGATATTTAGGCTAAAATTTTACCTAGTAACCAAAAAGGGTCTTGAGGTGTCTCTGGTGGCCTCATGCTTAGTGGGGATCATGTTGGGAGCCTTATTGATATTAATTCTAAAATTATAGCGGCTAACACACTGAGTTATATGCTTAATTAATTGCTGTAAAAACTGAACTTAGAAGGACAAAATTTTATTTCTATTACTGATGTGTTTTCAAGATCACTACTGCTCCAAGAGTCCAAAGAAGCACTACACTGATAGCCAAAGGCTACCGCCGCTGTCTGGCCGAACTCCCTGCCACAGTCATGGCCAGAAGAAGCTGGCGTTACCCGAGAAAAGGTGTGATCAGGCACTTCGGGAGATAGCCGAGGAGCTCCGAGCCCGGCCCGCCAGGACACTACTCGCCCCCCCCCAGGGTCGTGAACTGATCGCCTTCGGAAAAATGGCACCTAACATAGCGTGCCGAACATGATATCCCCGAAGGCGGAACTCCCTGAAGCTGGGAAACCCCGAACTCAGGGCTTGTTTCCCGAAGAGGCTCTGTCCGTACCAAAGGACGACCTCACCCAGGGACCTCGGGAGTACGGCAGGGGTATTTATGGAAGCATTTAAGGAAGCCTCTGACACATCCAATCACAGACGCCACAAGCCGCCTCAAAAGGCGCTCTACCACGCTGACGCCATCAAAATCACATCATGGCCCGTCTCAGCACATGGCTCAAGGCAACCTGCTACCAACTATCTGTCCCCTACGCCCAGAAATTCAGGAACATCCGACCGAACACGTGTCGCGATCTGAACGGGCTAGGCACTCCTATAAATACCAGGACTTAATACCAGACAGGTGGGTTGGTTGGCTGGCGAAATACGGCTCCCATTACCAGGCAAAACTCCTCAGCCCTTTGTGCTATTTTTTCTGCCTTTCTCTCAGCCACCACTGACTTGGGCGTCGGAGGCTCCCCCCCCGGAAAAACACTCCGGGGGCCTCCTAACCTTTTGTTTTTGAGCTTTCAGGCACTCTCCTTTGGGCCGTCCAGTCCACCAGGCGTTCTTCCTCCCAGAAGTCCCTCCACCAGTCACCATGACTATAAACGATGAGGCCCCTGGCCATCATTTGGCGCCGTCTGTGGGAACCCGCTCTGAGATCGCCGTCGTTGAGACTCGGCGTTCTAAGGACAAGGGACTCCCGAGGTCCCCGTCCGCGCCTGAGATACAACCGGCTGCTGAGCAAACACTCCCAGGGACTTCTGCGCCCGAGGGAGACCGCCCTCTGGTAGTCACTATGAGTTTCTTGAGGGACTTTCAGCGTTCGGTCGTGCCTGAAATGACACAGCAGATCGGCCGAAGGTGGCCACAGCAAGCACAGGCCCAGAGACCCCCCTCAGTGACACGCCCTCGGGAGAGGAGCCCCAAGTCCACACATCGCAGTTCGGGGAATGGAGACCCTCGCGAAGAATCATCCACAGAAATTATGGCCCTCGGGAAACGTTCTGTGGGACAAACCAGGTCCAAGCAGCCGAGAGTCTCACAGCGAAGCAGTTCGTCACCTGAGGCGAGGTCCTTGTCCCCTCAGCGCCGAACTCGCCCCCCGAAGAGGCGCCGACGATCCCCATTCCCTGAAAAAGGCCCTAGCGCCACAGTGCTCATGGAGAAGATATTAGCACGGCTGGACAGAATGGAAAAACAAGTGGCCAAAAGATCCGTTTGGGCCAGACCCTCGGGAACATCCTGCGAAGATGACCCCCCTTTCACTCAGGCCGTCGTTGAGGCAGCCATGCCAGGCGAGTTCAGAGTACCTCGGTTGGAAATTTATGATGGCCGTACTGATCCGCAGGCCCACCTGACGAAGTACAGACGGAGCATGATAATACACGGTGCTGATGACGCTACCATGTGCAAGTGCTTCGAAGTCACCCTCACAGGGCCGGCCACGGCGTGGTACAATTCCTTGCCCCCAGGGACCATCACTGAGTTCCGGGAGTTGTCCACAGCCTTCACCCAGCAGTTCATTGGGAGCAGACCTACTGCGAAGATGCCTGTACAGATGTTCGACATAGAGCAGAGGAACGGAGAAACCATCCGAGACTATGTCGAAAGATTCAACAGCCTTCGGAAGCCTCACAGCTGAGCGTCCCAGACTTCCGGCCCGAAATCCGCATCCGCATCCTTGCTATGACACGGGGCCTTCGGCGAGACTCACAGCTATTCTATGAGTTCTCAAAAGGACCCCCCAGAGACCCTCGGAGAATTTTACCGTAGGGCAGAGCAACACATGACAGTCGAGGAACTGAGGATGGCCGGGCCAAAGTCTGATCATCACGACGCCGAAGGGTCCAGTCAACAAGCTCGGCATCCTACCGAACAGGCAGGACGACCTCGGAGGATGCGGGGAAGGAAACCCCAAAGTTTCACACCATTGAGCACTACACGGACCAACATTCTCATGGCGCTGGAAAGGCAAGGGACGCAGATTCGGCGGCCAAGGGCCATGGCCGCCGATAACAAAAAGAATGACAAGAAGTTCTGCCAGTTTCATCGCGACCACGGCCATGACACCGAAGATTGCTTCCAGCTAAAGAAGTACATAGAGTCGCTGATAAAACAGGGCCAACTTCGAAAATACCTGAGGATGTCACCCCCGAAAGGCAGAAAAATGGAGGAAGAAAGGGCCGAAGATTTAGAACTTTGACTCCGACAGGCGGAAAAACCGAAGTCCAAAAACGCGCCCTCCACCTCTAGCAGGGGTTATCCAAACCATCATCACGGGGCTACCATCCTCGGAAAGAAAGCGGAAAGCCAGAGAAATTGCAGTCATGGAGTATCAAAGTCCATCAAAGAAACTGGCTCGCAAAGATAGCTCCACCGTCGTCTTCCCCCACGACGATCCGCTGCTGATCATGGCAAGGATAGGGAACTGGGACGTCAAAAGAGTGTTGCTTGATGATGGCTCAAATGCTAACGTCCTATTCTAGCACCTACTGCCGAGCTTGGGCATCTCCAGCAGAGAACTGAAGCTTGTCATCTCGTCCACTTTTGGGGTTGGACCATCCAAACTCCTCGTCCTCGGATGGATAGACAGCCCGCTGATGATTAAAGGGACTTCGGTTAACGGAGCGGTTGAGTTGTACGCTTCCACGATGGCGAGGTTCATCGTCATGAACTTCCCATCCTCGTACAACGCCAATCGTTGGAGGGCAGGCATTGGGGAACCTGCATATTCGCCCTGATGTGAAGTACCTGACTGTCACATTCACCACCAAGGATGGAGATGCAAAGGTCTTCCTAGACCAAGCCGAGGTAAGAAAGGTGTTTATAAAAGCACGAAAAGCTTGTCCCAAGCAACCTCGCGCAAACGATGGAGGCAAGGGCGCCAGAAAAAGGCAAAGAAGATCTCCCCAAAAACAGAAACGGAAGCAATAGAGCTTGTTCCAGGACAATCTACCCGAATAGGGAAGAGCTTGGCCGAAGGTGACAAGGAAAATCTTGTATCCTTTCTGCTGGAAAATAAAGATCTGTTTGCCCGCTCGCCAAAAGATATGACGGGAGTAAACCCTGGCATAGTACATCACAGCCTCAAAATAAGTCCGGAAGCAAGGCCTGTCCAGCAAAAGAAACGTAGCATCTCATCCTACAAAAAGCAACTTTGTTGAAACCGAAGTCCAGCGTCTCCTAGATGCTGAAGATATCAGGGAGGTCAAGTACCCCGAATGGTTGAGCAACGTGGTCATTGCCACAAAAGAAGGTAGCAGTAAGCTCCGGATGTGCATTGACTTCAGAAATTTGAAACGATGCTTGCCCAAAAGACCCATATCCTCTGCCGCCAATAGATCAACTGGTAGATTCAACTGCTGAATTCGAGCTCCTAGGTTTCTTAGATGCCTTCAGTGGCCGCCATCAGATAAGAATTGACTCCGAAGATGAAGAGAAGACTGCCTTCATCACGGAGGGAAGGACATATTACTATATCAGGACGCCCTTCGAAGTAAAAAATACAGGAACCACCTACCAGAGGTTGATGAACAAGGTCTTCAAAGACCAAATGGGGAGAAACATGGAGGTGTATGTTGATGATATGATAGTCAAGAGCAAGCTGCCTGGCTACCACGTTGCAGATTTAGAGGAAACCTTCCAAAAGCTCAGAGCCTTCGGGATCCGCCTAAATCCTGAGAAGTGCATCTTCGGGGTAACCTCGGGAAAATTCCTTGGGTACATGGTATCCGAAAGAGGCATCGATGCTAACCCCGAGAAGATTAAGGCTCTGCTTGAGTTCCGAACTCCTGCCACAGTCAAAGACGTGCAGAGGCTGACCGGAAGAATAACCTCTCTGAGCAGGTTTATTTCCAGGTACGGAGATAGGTGTCGACCTTTCTTCAAAGTCCTCACAAAGGCAGCAAAAATGGAAGGCAACCTCGGAAGAAATGATCATCCTTGGGATGAAGATTGCCAAAAAGCCTGGGAAGAACTCAAAGTCTACTTGGCCAGCCTGCCGACTCTGCGACAACCTCGGGAGGGAGAGCCCCTCGTACTATACCTCGCCGTCACAGAAAAAGCTGTGAGCTCGGTCCTCGTGAAAGAAGAAGGGCCAAAGCAATGGCCGGTCTACTATGTCAGCAAGTCCCTGCATGGCGCCGAAGTCAGGTACCCTTTGCTTCAAAAAGCTATATACGCCTTGGTGCTTGCAGGGAGAAGGCTGCGACCATACTTTCAGGCTCACCCCATCATCGTCCGAAGTAGTCTGCCGCTACGGGATGTCATGAAGAGAGTTGATCATTCGGGAAGGCTCTCCAAGTGGTGCATAGAGCTGGGCGAACACGAAATCACGTATGAGCCTCGGAAGGCCATAAAAGCTCAAGCACTGGCAGATTTTATCGCCGAAATACCCACCACTGAGGAGAGCCATTCAGATCCAAAAGAGGGTGAGCCAGAATGGACCTTGCACGTAGACGGAGCCTCGGGGTCCGAACACCAGGGAGCTGGAGTAATTATCAGGGGCCCCGAAGGCCTGGAGGTAATGTTGAAGGCTATCAAGTTCAGCTTCAACGTCACCAACAATGTAGCTGAGTATGAAGCCCTCATAGCGGGATTACGCTTGGCCAGAAAGATTGGCGTGAGAAACTTAAAGGCTCACAGCGATTCCCAGCTGGTAGTTCGGCAGACAGCAGGAGATTATGGGGCGAAGGACCCAATCTTGGCAAAATACCACGAGCTGGTAGCAAAGCTCATCCAAGAGTTTGACGCCGTGCGGATCGAAAATGTACCCCGGCGGAATAACACTGAGGCCGATTGATTGGCGAAGTCGAAAAAATGCACCGAGGTGCTAGACCATCCGAGCATCTCAGTGATGGGCATAGCAACCTCGGGAACAGGGCGGAAAGACACCTCGCAGAGAATTTGCTCCCCGAAGACCCCGGTGATGCTGCAAGACTGCGAAGACGCTCCGGAAGATTCTTCCTGATTGGCGAAGAGTTATACCGGCAGGGATATGCGAACCCGCTGCAAAGATGTGTGAATGAAGAGGATACTGAAATGGTCCTTGAAGAAGTTCACGAAGGCATGTGTGGTTCACACATTGGAACTGATGCCCTTGCAGCAGTGATACTCCGCCAAGGATACTTCTGGCCTACCCTGAGAAAGGACGCAAGACAGTTCGTCCAGAAATGTGGTAACTGCCAGAGACATGCAAAAATCCAGAGGACACCCTCGGAAATGGTAACTTCGGCAGACTATCCCCACTATCCTTGGCCCTTCGCAGTCTGGGGTATAGACCTTATTGGGCCACTCCCCACAGCACCCGGAGGCGTGAAATTCTGCGTGGTAGCAGTGGACTATTTCTCAAAGTGGGTGGAGGCAGAACCACTAGCAACTATCTCGGCAAAAGAAGTGCAGAAGTTCGTATGGAAGAACATTGTATGCAGATTTGGCATACCGAGGGTACTAGTAGCTGATAATGGATCCCAATTCATAGACAAAGGATTCCAGGAATTTATCAGCGACCTCGGAATAAAGATGCACTTCGCCCCAGTAGCTCACCCCCAAAGTAACGGGCAGGTGGAAGTATCGAACAGGACCATAAAAGATGGCCTGAAAAAGAGACTGGGAGAAGCAAAAGGGAAATGGCCAGGAGAACTCCAAAGCGTATTGTGGAGCTACCGAACGACGCCCCGAAGGGCCACAGGGGAAACTCCCTTTTCACTAGTCTTCGGGACAGAGGCCATTATCCCAATCGAGATAGTCAGACCATCAATACGGGTGCAAGTATTTGATGAAGGTGGAAACGACCTCGGCCTTAGAACCAAGCTCGACCTCGTCGGCGAACACAGAGAAATAGCCGAGCTGAGAAGAAAAGCTTTCCAGCAAAGAGTGGCCGCGGCTATAAACTTACGAGCCAGGCCAAAAGAAATAAAAAAGGGAGACCTCGTTCTCCGAAAGGCCGACTTCGCACCCCGAAGGCCGTCCCACGGAGTACTTCGCGCAAACTGGGAAGGACCCTATCTGGTTCTTGCCGAAGTACGAAAAGGTGTGTACAAGCTTGGCGACGCTGAAGGCGTAGAATTGAAAAATACTTGGCACTCAGACGCCTTGAAAAAATTCTACACCTAAGATGAAGCGGAGGAATTATAAAGTACAGAATGCTCTTAAGGAAAGTCCTTAAGTATCCAAAATTGTGCAAAGCAGAATTCCGCGAAAATGCTCGCCATGATAAAGCGTGGATATGACTTTCCGAAGTCCCTTGAGCCATCACGCTCGGGAAAGATGGAAAACAAAAATCTCGCAAAAGTACTCGTCATACCCAGCGCGGAGACAATTTCCCGAACCCCCTTGAGCGAACATGCTCGGGAAAATGGGAAGTGAAAAATCTCGCGAAAGGTTTCCCGAAGTCTCTTGAGCAAACATGCTCGGGACAATTGGAAATACAAAAATTGACTGAAGGATTTCCGAAGTCTCCAGAGCAAGCGTGATCAGGACAAAAGGAAAATTTGATTAAAGGTTTTTCGAAGCCCCTTGAGCAATCGCGATCGGGACAAAAGGAAAATGCAAAAGCCTGCAAAAAGACTTAGTCAAATTTTTCAGACTTTTGAGTAAACGCACTCGGGACAAAGGAAGGTAAAAAAGTTCGTTTGATCGCAGGTTTTCCGAAGTCTCTTGAGCGAACGTGTTCGGGAAAATGGAAATAAAGAAACTCCAGGAAACACTTAGCCAAAAAAAATCTTCATTAAGAGCAAAGCTGCTTTACAGAGGAAGTACCCAAAGAAGGAATACAAAATAGAAGGGAAGGAAAAGGGGCCCTAAAAAAGCCTAAGGGTGCGCGGCATCCTGAGAGCCACTCGTTTGCCCACCCTTTTCCGCCACCTTCCGCGCTGGAATTGAGGGAGGAAGCTTCAGATGTTCGATCTTGGACCATTTCCACCGAGGTCCCCCAGGAATGTCTAGACCCTCTAGAAAAGAGAGGTCCAGACCTGGGAACCTCTGGAGAACCTGGTGCCGAGCGAGGCAGAAGCCGTCCTGAAACGCGACCTTGTTCATTTGATCAGACTTGTTCTTCTTAAGCTCAAGGTCGTCAAGCTCGTCTTTCAGGTCCCCGACCTCCTCTTCCAGCACCTTTATCCGCTCCTCCCCCTTCGGCTCCTTCTTCAAAGACTGGACCTCGGCTTGAAGGGCTTTCTTCTCGGACAAGAGCGTGACTATCATAGTCCCTTGTTTTGCCTTGTCTTGGAGAAGGTCTTGGTTTGCAGCACGCAGCCCCACTACGTCATTACGGAGGTCGGCAATCTTCCGGGAAGAGTCCGCCATCAAGAAGTCCTTCTCCTTCCGGAATTCTTCCCGAAGGGTGGTAGCTTCCTCCTTCGCAGCATCTGCCAGCTGCTGGTTCTTGGCGGTCAATTCCGAGCACGTCGCTTTCACCTTTTCTAGGGCCTCTAAGGCCGAAGCTCGGAATGCCGTCTGCTTGGCTACCCGAACTCGGAGAAAGCCGGCGTACCCCAGCAGCTGTAAAGAAGATCAAACGCAAGGTCAGTAAGAGCCAAACACTTAGGAAAAAATTGAAGGGGAAGAGCTGTGAAGGATATACCTGAGCAGCATGCTCGGTGATCTTCGCGGCGAGGGTGTTATCCCCCGGATGGGCCGCCGCTATAGCCTTGAAGGAGGCCTCAGTGAGCACCCCCTTCGCAATCTGCTTGGCCATTTCAGGACAGTCCTCGGAGTACAAGTTCATGTCCTCCGTGAATGTCCAGAAAGGCTCCTTCGGTATCTTCCCTTGCGGGACTTTGGCGTCACGGCGGGCCCTCGCCTTCGCGTGCTCGGCCGCCCAGTTCGGGGTAAGTAACTCCCCTGCAGGGCGAAAAAGAGAAGCAGGTCAGAGATAAAGGCAATTCCAGAAAAAACAAAGGAAGTACACTTTGACTGGAAACAAACCTGGCAGGACCTCGGCAACAACGTCCTCGGAGTCCTCGGCCTCCTCGGTCGAAATGCCCTTGCCCTTCTGCTTGCGCCGCTCCTCGGCAGAAGGTACTTCTACCACTACATCAAGGAGGGCCGGCGACGGAGTAGGACTTTGAGGAGGGACGTCGGTTGAAGGGACCTCGGAAGCAGCAGCCTCAGGCGCCGGAATGTCGGCTGTCCCAGGCTCCTCGGCAGTCTCCTCAGAAATTTCATCTAGGGGAACCTGAGCGGCTCTCTTTACCCGTTTCCTAGAAGGACCCGCGCCAGTAGACTTCCGCCTTCGGGAAGCCGCCTTCTTCATCTGATCGTCCTTCTCCACTTGGCCGGAGAAGAGGGACTTGTAGTAGGCGGCAGTATCGTCGCCCATCTCTGAAACAGGAAAGAAACATCAGCGTAAGTCCGAGGAAAAAACAGCAAAGGAGTAGAAGATAACTCACTTTCGGCAAGCATTTCGAAAGAAATCTCCTCCTTTAGAAGCCTGACCAACCAGGAATCTTTCCCGGCGATGGCAGGAGCTGGCATCCCGAGGTCAGTCTTGTGCTCCTTTACCACCTTCAGTTCCCGAAGGACCTCTTCGGTCATCAACTTCCAGTTGATTGGAAAAGGGTAAAGGGCACGCGGAGAGACCTCGGGATCCCAGTCAGAGACAGCCCGAATGCGGGCATCGAAATACGCGAACACGGGAGCCAACTCTGGGGTCAGCAGCATCCTCAGATCACCAACGTCCGCATCCAGTGTTCCCTGAGCCCATTCGGTCGGAACATACGACCAGGCCTCAGCCTTCTTCATGAAGAAGAACTTCTGTTGTCACCCCCGCCAGCTATCCTTAGTGGCGAGGTGAACATGAATTTCTTGCTCCCGGATCCCCGAGGTAGCATGAAATAGAAGCCACCCTTCGGGACCACAGAGAGCTTGTAGTACTACATAAAAATCCTGAAATGGGGTTCTATCCCGAAGACGCCACACATGCAGAGAAAGGCGTTGAAATAGCAGAACGAGTTCGGGGGAAGCTGGTTCACCGCAATGCCATGAAATTGGCAGAACTCGCACACCATCTTCGAGGGGGATATCGAAGACCGGCCTTCAGTTGGGCTCGGAAAACGGTAACCTCCTTACTATGGTTTGAAAATGCATAGTGGCTAGAACGAGGCAGCCTGATAACGGCGTAAGAGGGAAGAAAGAATTTTTGCTTCCACCTCTCTAACTTCTCAGGGGTGGTGCAACAAGGATGGGCTAAAAGAGGCTACCAGCTCTCAGGAATGGGCATTTTCGACGTAAAAATGAGTTTGAAAACGGAAGAAAACAGTTTCCAGAGAAAAACTCAGAAGAACACAGGGATCAAAACGCGCTGGAAAATAAAAACCCACCAAAAGATTTGCCAAAATCTGAGGACGCCATCGTGAAAGTTGGCTGGAAAAAAGACTTTGATTACGGAAGCTCCGCCACAGAAAGCAAGAAAAATGCAAGAACAGAGGCAAAGCAGAGAAAAGAGCAAAAGAGTGAGCAAAAGGAACTTATGATGAAATGGGCTATTTATAAGCCAGAGGTGGGTAACCGAAACGTCGTCATAAGTACCCTTTGGAGGCGAACCGACGCCGTAACTGCTCTCTGCACTTGAAAAGGCGCGCCCTCTGTAACCGACGCGACTCTCCTCCAATGGCAAAGCGCCACGTGTCAACCGCTGCGCAAAAATAGGGGACACGTCCTCCAAACGTCCCTTGAAAACTGGGACACGTCTTCTGACATCCCTGGAAAACTGGGACGCGCCGCTCAGACTGACACGCTTGGCCAAACAGACCTCAGACCTGCAGAAACAAAGAGCAGGCCACCTCGAGGACACCAAGAGACAGGCTATGGCCAAACAGCCCATGACTTTCGGGCAAGAGGTGTATCTTCGGCACAGGCTCCACCTCGAAGACACCAAAGAACAGGCCAAGGCCGAAGAGCCCATGATCTTCGGGCAAAAGGCACATCCTCGGAACAGGTTATGCTTCCAAAGAGACTCCCATAGATGACCTCGGAAAGAGATGCAAAACCGAAGTCTTCCTTTGGCTTTCCAAAGGGGGGCATGTGATAGCCAAACGCTATCGCCTCTATCTGGCCGAACTCCCTGCCACAAGAATGGCCAGAAGAAGCTGGCGCTACCCGAGAAAAGGTGTGATCAGGCACCTCGGGAGATAGCCGAAGAGCTCCGAGCCCGGCACGCCAGGACACTACTCTACCCCCCCCCAGGGTTGTGAACAGATCGCCTTCGGAAAAGTGGCACCAGACATAGCGAGCCGAACACGATATCCCCGAAGGCGGAACTCCCTGAAGCTGGGAACCCCCGAACTCAGGGCTTGTTTCCCGAAGAGGCTTTGTCCGTACCAAAGGACGACCTCACCCAGGGACCTCGGGAGTACGGCAGGAGTATTTATGGAAGCATTTAAGGAAGCCTCTGACACATCCATTCACAGACGCCACAAGCCGCCTCAAAAGGCGCTCTGCCACGCTAACGCCATCAAAATCACATCATGGCCCGTCTCAGCACATGGCTCAAGGCAACCTGCTACCAACTATCTGTCCCCTACGCCCAGAAATTCAGGAACATCCGACCGAACACGTGTCGCGATCTGAACGGGCTAGGCACTCCTATAAATACCAGGACTTAATACCAGACAGGAGGTTGGTTGGCGGGCAAAAATACGGCTCTCATAACCAGGCAAAACTCCTCAGCCCTTTGTGCTATCTCTTCTGCCTTTCTTTCGGCCACCACTGACTTGGGCGTCGGAGGCTTCCCCCCCCGGAAAAACACTCCGGGGGCCTCCTAACCTTTTGTTTCTGGGCTTTCAGGCACTCTCCTTTAGGCGGTCCAGTCGACCAGGCGTCCTTCCTCCCAGAAGTCTCTCCACCAGTCACCATGACTAAAAGCTATGAGGCCCCAGGCCATCATACACCTTCAAGCAAGGATTTTCTAACCCTTTGTAACAACATGGATAGTAAGGAAAAGAGACTTATTAGGGCTGTAAAAATTGAAATTGGCAGCCAAAAAAATTTAAAAAGGCTATAGTGGCTTGTTGAGGCTTAGGAGCAAGTATGGACCCGATCGCACTAGAAACGAGTGCAAAAATCAAAAAATTTTATTAACGATGATCTACCAATGATTTACAAAAAAAAAAAATATATAAGGCTTTTAGGTGCCGGAAAAAAATTAGAAGAGTAATACTGAAGAATTTTGGCTCAGACGAAAGAATTCAGAATTGCTGGTGCGCGTATGATAGTTTTTATGTCTTGATGGGATTTTTCTTCAATATGATGAATCTAGGAAAAAATAGGGGATTGAATAACATTCAAAATTGCTTGAATGATAGAGAAATAAAGCCCAAAGGGCTGGACTTATACCGGTTCAACAAAGGACACGATCAAGCCGGTAACGGAGCAGAGAGTGTGATGACAATCCTTTGGTGTGATGCCTCCTTCTCCACTTTAGTAAGCATGACCCAGAACAATGAAGGAATGATGGCTATCTAACTGAACTAAAAGAATGGGAGAGCAAAATATTGTCAAGGCTAGAAGAAAGTTAAGGTGAATTGAAGATGGTGGCCATAGGAGTATTCTTTTTCCATGTGCTTGGCGGCTGTTGTTGAAAGAAAAAATAAAAGAAAGGGCAAGAATATTCGTAGGCTTGGTTATTACTTATTAGGTCTAAAAGTAAATTGGACTCCTAGGTAGACAGAAATACGGGGAAGAAAATAAAATGGGAGAAAAAGAATAATAATAGGATAATTAACGATTAATATGATAAATAAATAAGATAAGGAGATAAAATAGATTAATTAATTTTTTTTAATTTAAATATTCCATGAGGTGTTGTGGCTGGGTGTTTTCTAAATTAGAGATTAGGGTTAGTTGAGAAATTATTCTATGCAACAAAAGCACGAACTCAGTTTAAATCGTGCACGCATATAGGCTAAATTTTTGGAAATCTAAGTAAATGAATTCAGAATTGAGTGAGGAAAATTTCTTTTGACTCATTTTTGTGAGAAGAATCTAATGGTACTCCCAGATTTGCCATTCAATACTCAGTTGAAATAGACAAAAATACCCCTAGCCTAAAGAAAATGACTTTGAGCTTCCGGCTTGGAATTTGACTTAATAACCGCTAAATGAATTATCTAAGGATCAAGATTCTTGGTTCTACCATGATTTTTGAAATTGATAGGTAAGATTATGAAAATACGTTAGAGGGCAAAAGGGTAATTTTTACATATAGGTAATTTGGTAATTTTTCTTTTCCTTAATTCCTAGGACTATTACAGTGCAAGTACACAATGACTTAGCCTAATCTTCTAATCTGCTCATTTGTAAAAGCTAGGACTAAGCCTTAGTGTTGTTTCAGGCACTTGTTTCTGGATTTGTAAAATCTGTAAACGTGTCATTCCACCATTCTATTTCTACAGAAACAAAAAAGTCACCGATTGAAAAATACTTCACAAGTCCTAAGAGGCAAAATGCAATCTGTAGTATGCAGTAGAAGTGACATTTATGCCTTCAAATCAGCATCCACAACCACTCAATGGGAGCTCCACAATATCCTTACCACGCAAGTTGTTGGCATCAAGAAAGGTTATAAGGCTTCTCAATGGGTAGGCTAGACTACATGCGCCCTAAGCAATATTGTTGTATTATGTCATGTTGCTCCATTGAAATTGTCTGCATCCCTGTGACCATTTATCCTTAGCTCTCCTTGAGTATGGGTGGACGGTTTATCAACTTCGTATCATGGTTCACGATTGACCAAGTTAAGAAAAAACACATGGCAGTAGAGATGAATTCAACAGCTATAGCCCTAAGAAGTAGTAGATAGGTTAGGAAGATATTGGCTATTCCATAATCATAATGTTGCCTTGCAAACATGATGGAGAAGCCTAACGATGAGACGAGAGCTTGCCAATTTTCGGCTTTCGGAGATGCCATCAGATCACTAAAAGGCACTGAAACCTGAGCCTGAGGCTCAAAATCATCATTAACTACACCTCCCATTTTCTCCAATACATGCGGAATTCATCTGTTGTTGCCCTCTCTAAACCCACATCCTTTATCCATATATTTATTTTAGGGCTCATAACTGAAATATATATGCACGGATCCATGTCTTATCAATGATCAATATTATTACTGTTACTAGGCCAAAACATGGATTAAATTTTATCGATAGGCATAAACATGTCTAAAAGTCTGCATTTTCTCTCCTAATCAATTTTCATAACAATTCCAAAAAAGGCATGGAATGCTAATTGACTTTGCTTTCTTGAGGCATGGTTCATAAGCAAACTAAAAGCTAACAAGTAACGAACTACAAATTAAATGTATCTAGCATTATTTGACTGAAGCTTACTACACCTACTCATTAACAAAATGCCATGCCAAGAAAAAAAAAAAAAACAATGGATCTCCATAAATTTGATTCGTCTAGCACCGATCTGATCAAGCTTGATAAATTCTTTGTTATAGAGTCAAATTTGAAGGTAGCTTGGGATTCAATTTCTAGTGGAAATACAAGGAACATGGTGGGCAAACTCATAAAAGGCAATGATCTCCACAAATCTAGCTTCTCTGATTCTCCAAACGATGAGGAAGAGTTGTTAATTTAGGCAGGGAGGAAAATTAGCACTGAATTTGGAGGCATGGGTGAGGGTCCTCTGCAGGAGATTGTAGCCTAAATGGTTAGCTTCTTTCCCCTTAATTGGCTGTTGGTAGGTGTGCAATATTCATAGTTAGCCATAAAATTGCTTAGTATAAATGCAAGAGAGGTAGGGAGTAGTAGTTAAAGAAGAAGGATCATAGAATTAATATCAGGGCATGCAGTGAATTTTGTTGCTATATAGGAGACCAAGTTCCTTGCAGAACATTAAACAAAAAATTTGGGGGACTACCAACTGTGGTTATTACAAGAAAGATGCTCTTCGTTCGGCTGGTGGGTTGCTTTGCTTGTGGAGCTCAGACTTATTTCAGGTCCATAATCAGTACAAGGGGATGGATTCATTGCAATCGGTGGTGATTGGTTGAATGTGTTGATCTTGTAACTTTTATAAATGTTTATGCTCCTCAAAATTGTACAGAGAAGGAAGACATTTAGAGCAAGGTATTGGTGTTAATGAATAGCTATAATGGACTAATTTATATATGTGGTGATTTTAATTCGGTGAGATGTAAAAAGGAAAGAAGATGCAACATCTTCAACAAGGACACAGACTTGCTGAATGGATTTACTGATCAATCTAGTGTTTTGACTTGCAAAATTAGAGGCCTCGGCTTTACCTGGTATAACAAACCCAGAACAAAGATGAACGGGTTGGATTGAATCATTGTATCAAATTCTTTCTTGGATAGATGCTGATGGCCAAATACTATGGCAGTTGCTTTGCATAGAAACATTCTAGATCACTGTCTTGTATCACTAAAATAGAAATTTTGGGGCTTTGAACCATCTCCCTTCAAATTATTTGATGTATGTATGGACAATAAGACCTTTACTGACTTTCTAAAGAAATCAGGAATTAGTGTTAGATGAAAGGACAATTAGAAGCTTGGCTTAAGAGAAAAGTTGAAATATTTAAATAAAGAAGTGCATGGATGAATTGAGTTGCATTGATGATCAGATTATACCAGCAAGATCTGGGTTGGAAAAATGGGACCTATCAACAGAGTCTAAGAAGTGGAATGACAAGGAAATTCACCAAACAACTTTAGTGAACAATGCTTTATACGAAAGAGAAAAGATTAAAGAATTCATGCTTAAGCAAAAGTTAAAAGGAAATTGGGTCAAGGAAAGTGATGAAAATTCTATGTTCATCAACTTGGTGATAAAATCTAGTAACCAAAAAAGAAATCTTAGGGGAGTAACAGTGAATGATCAGGTATAAAAGTAAAAGCAGGTAAACACTTAGGGAACCTATTTAAGGAGGATAATCCAAATACGTTGACTTTTAAAAGCAATAAGTTCAAAGTTCTTTCAAATGAAATGAAGGATGATTAAGGAGAGGGGATTTTCTGAGGAAAAGGTTATTGAACCAGTTTAGTTGTGTGGAGTTCCAGGCCCCAGGACCGGATGGTATCACTATGAATTTCTTCAAAGCTGATTGAGCGATTATCAAACCATGAGTGTTGGCATATATGAAACAATTTGAGGCATCTAGGCAGATAGCTAAAGGATGCAACGCCTCCTTCATTGCTTGGTTGCCAAAGAAGGACAATTCGCTGAGTTTAAAAAACTATAGACCTATAACCTTGATTTAGAGTTTGTATAAGATCAATGTAGAAATGCTTGTAGAGAGGTTGAAATGGGTGATAGATCATCTTTTTAGCAAAAACCAATTTTTTTTTTAAAGGAACACATATTCTAGACGGGGTTTTGATTACTAATGAAGTCATGGATCACCTGAGGTGCTTGAAGAAAAAGGCAATGATATTCAAAGCAGATTTTGAAAATGAATTTTACTTTGTTAACTGGAATTTTTTAGACGTAATGATTGTTCAAATGGGATTTGGTTGTAAGCGAAGGAGTTGGACAAAATTTTACCTAGCTCTGTAAAAGTATTGGTGCTAATAAATGGTTGCACAATCTAGGAATTTTGCATGGATTTCATTGAAGATTAATATTTTCATCTAGAAGGCTTTGTAGGATAGACTTCCAAGAAGGTTAAACTTGTTGACATGGGCACTACAACATGTGGAGGAAATGTGCCCCTTTCGCATTAAGGAATTGAGGACATAAACCATGTGATTAACTTATGCAATTTCTCATTCTAGGTATGTGCTAGGTGTAGAGTTTTGGGAGCCAAACAAATGCAGTGGAAACTAACCAAAATCCTCCAAGATCCAAATGAAATAGAGTAAATTGGGTGTTCGAAATTTTTATACTTAGTCGGCTGGGATCTTTCACCAAACTGTTGAGTCAAATTACAAACTTAAATAGTTGACATGTTCAGGCTCTCTACGGTATCCACACGAACCATTCAGATTACTATGCCTCCACCACGTTTTAGGAGGTCCATTCCTCTTGTGTCCACAGTACTAGCTTGCGTTCTCCAAGGAAAGGCTAAGGAAAGGCTAGAGGAGTGTGTGGGTGGAACTTTTCAGAGCCCTTTTGATTTCATCCTTCAGGAGGCTAGGGGTGGGGCTGCGATAATTTTCTGCATATGACGTATATATAGTGAGGCTTAAATCCTAAGCCTAATAGGTTTCAAAATCCTAATCCAATTAGGCCTAATTTCGGGCTTTATAATGGCCAAACCTTTTAGCCAATTATTAATTCAAAATTATTATGAAACCAAAACCAAACAATTTGGTCCATACACTCAAATAATCCAATTGGCTCTAAGTGTGTCACCCAATAGACTTCTATCATATTGGCAATGATCATAAATCAAATTTATGATCACAAACAATGAGTGGTGTCTAGCAACATTGCATTGCTACCTGAGTGACAAGATTGGTGATTTAACTAAACCTCTATGATCATTATACGTATATTTCATTGTCCCTTTGTCCAATATATCAATACTGAGTATGAGACATGGAATGCGTCATTGTTATACAGCCCAATCTAAGGTTTCTTGATTACCAAGTAGGCTGAATAAAACTGATGATATTGATATCGCATATCAACTCATCCAAGTATGACCATGCATTTCCTTAGTCTCACTTAATCAAAGGGCCCGAAGATATTACTCTCATTATATAGAAGGGACAAATCCCATCTTGATCATACAAAACCCTCTGCATGATATGTGACATACCCAATGACCACCTTCATATTCACTCAGTTCCGAGCAATAAAAGAGAAGTATCAAAGTATGTGACTCATATGTAGGGAACTTTGATGACCTTAGGTCAAAGGATTACATATATCATGATCACTATAAGAATAACTTATGACACTCATATAACAATCCATGTAGCGTTCTTATGGTGGGTCGGTCTAGTACACAAATTCTCCAACTTATACCCATATGTCAACTACATATCTCATATTAGTCTCTACACATGCTAGTCTTTACGTGTTATTACAACCCACTCCACAATAATATTAGATCAGGGACATTTAAGAATACTATTATTCTAGGGTTATAATTATGTTTAATTATATCACATAGAAACAAAACAACAAACATAATTTTTGGATTAATGCCTCAAATCATGACTTAATGTACACAATACAACCATCTCATGATTGGCTTTTGGGCACAACACTAATAATATCCCATTTGCACTAAAGCCAATCATCCATATATCTAATACCAATGGATCTAGAATGACTATCATGCTTCTGCTGTGTGAGGAGTTTTGTTAGTGGATAAATAATGTTGTTTTCTGTCAAGGTCCTGCATATCCTCATATCACCCCTCTAGAGGATCTCTCTGATGAGATGATAGTGTCGTAGTATGTGTTTCGATCGCTAGTGAGATCGAGGTTCCTTAGCCTATGCCATTGGTCCATTGTTATCATAATAAAGCTCTATCGAGCCAGCAATGCTTGGAACCACCCCAAGTTTTGTGATGAACTTCTTCATACAAACTGCCTCATTCGCAACATCAGAGGCAACAACACATTCAGATTCTATTGTAGAGTTAGATATTATATCTTGATTTGAACTTTTCCAGCTCACAGCACCACCACCAATACAAAACACATAACTAGATTGTGATCTAAAGTCATCCTTATCGAATTGGAAGTTGGCATCGGTGTAACCCCTTACAACGACCTCAACTTCATCTCCACAGACTAAAAATGAATCATTAGTCCTTCTCAAGTACTTGAGGATATTTTTAACAGCTATCCAGTAACTTTCACCATGGTTTGATTGGTATCTACTCATCATGCTCAAGGCATACGAGACATTGGGACGGGTAAATATCATGGCATACATGATAGTTTCAATTGCTGAGGCATATGAAATTTTACTCATGCATTCTCTCTCCTCAAGTGTACTAGGACTTTGAGATCTTGAAAGATTTATACTATGTGGCATGGGCAAGAATCCTTTCTTGGAGTCTTGCATGCTAAACCTCTTTAGCACCTTGTCAATGTGTGTACTTTGACTTAGGCCGAGCAGCTTTCTAGATCTATCTTTATAGATCCTAATGCCTAACACATAGGCTGCTTTACCCAAGTCCTTCATAGATAAACATTTTCCCAGCCAAGTCTTTACAGACTATGCCTTGGCAATGTCATTCCCAATGAGTAGTATGTCATCTACATACAACACCAAAAAGACAACAATGCTTCTACTAACCTTTTTGTAGACACAAGGTTCATCTTCATTTCTGATGAAACCAAACTCTTTGATTGCTTCATCAAAATGAAGATTCCAGCTTCGAGAAGCGTGCTTCAATCCATAAATGGACCTTTGCAACTTGCACATTTTATTGGCATTCTCTTGAGTGACAAAATGCTGAGGTTGTGTCATGTATACATCATCAATCAGCTTTCCATTAAGGAAGGTGATTTTAACATCTATTTGCCATATCTCAAAATTATAGTATGTAGTACTAGCCACTAAAATTTGGATGGATTTAAGTACGGTAACTAGTGAAAAATTCTCATCATAGTCAATACCATAAATTTTCTTGAAACTTTTTGCAACCAATCGTCTTTTAAAGGAAATCACATTACCATCCATGTCACTTTTTTTTCTTGAAAACCCATTTGCACCTTATGGGTTTTACCCCTCTAAGTGGATCAACCAAAGTCCATACTTGGATTTCATACATGGATTCCATCTCGGACTTCATGGCCTCTAGTCACTTTTCAGAATTTGGTCCCAACATAGCTTCTTGGTATGTTGTGGGCTCATCCTGATCCATGAGCATCACATCACTAGTGTGAGTCACAAGAAATCCATATCTCTCGGGCTCACGTCAAATCCTACTAGACTTATGTGGGCTCTATGCTTTAGAAATAGACTCCTAATCTACAATATCTTATGGTGCCTGCTCGGGTTTTATTTCAAGTTCAGTGTCCCCTTGTTGCTTTCAAATTTCTTCAAGTTCTAATTTCCTCCTATTGGTTCCTTTAGAGATAAACTCTTTCTCTAAAAAAACACTAGTTCGAGGAACAAACACTTTCTGCTCTGATAGATTATAGAAATAATAACCCTTTGTTTATTTGGGATACCTAACGAAAAGACATTTATGAGATTTGGACCATAGCTTTTTAGAGGATTGACACTTCACGTAAGCCTCACAGGCCCAAATCTTCATAAAAGATAAACTGGGACACCTCTCACTCCATGTCTCATATGGCATTTTGTGAACCGATTTAGATGGAACTCGGTTTAATGTAAACACGGCTGTCTCTAGAGCATGTCCCTAAAAGGAGTTTGGAAGGTCAGCTTGACTCATCATAGATCAAACCATGTCTAACAGAGTTTGATTTCTCCTTTTAGATACACCATTCCATTGAGGTGTACCAAGTAGAGTGAGTTGTGATACTATACCACACTCATTTAGATAGTCAAGAAATTCTTGGTCCAAGTATTCTTCACCCTAATCTGATAAAAGTACTTTGATACTCTTTCTCAAGTTGATTCTATACTTCATTCTTGGATTCTTTGAAATTTTAAAAAGATTTTGACGTATGTTTCATGAGATACACATAACCATATCTGCTTAAGTCATCAGTAAAAGTAATGAAGTATTGGTAACCTCTTCGAGCATATGTAGATAGAGGCCCATATACATCATTATGTATGAGTCCTAGTAAGTCATTAGCTTTTTCACTTTTCCTAATGAAAGGAGTTTTGGCCATCTTGCCTAATAAACATGACCTGCATGTCTTATATGATTGAAAATTAAATGAGTCAAAGAGTCCATCCTTCTGGAGCTTAGATATGCGGGCCTCATTTTTATGGCCCAAATGGTAGTGCCAGAGATAGGTTGGGTTTGAATCATTCAACCTAACCTTCTTGGTATTCACATTATAGATTGGATTTTGAAGTTTTAGAACATACAAGCCTTTGCTAAGTTGAGCACTACTATAAAAGATTTCATTCAAATAAATGAAACAACACCTATCCTTTATTATAAATGAAAAACCTTTCTTGTCTAAGCAAGAAACAGAAATCAAATTTCGACTAGTAGTAGGCACATAATAGCAATTGTCCAATTCTAAAACCAATCCACTAGGTAAAGTGAGAACACAAGTTCCTACGACTAACACAACAACTTCTGCTCCATTTCCAACATATAGGTCCACTTCACCTCAGGCCAATCTTCTACTCCTACTTAGATCTTGTGTATTTGCATAAATGTGAGATCCATATCCAGTATCCAATACCCAAGATGAGGAAGTAGAAAAGTTAGCCGCTATAACAAAAATATTTGAAGTGGATGTCTCACCTCCATTTTCCTTCTCAAGTTCTTCTAGATAGATCTTACAATTATGATTCCAATGTCTAGGTTTCTTATAATGGAAGCCTTATTTTCCTTAGCCATACCACCAGATGGTTTCAATGCACCTAAAGAAGAATTAGTGTTGGACTTTCTTTAACTTTATTCTTCTTTTTGTTGGCTTTTCCCTTTCCCTTGCCCTTCTGGACCATCATAATGGGTTTAGCCTTCTTTAGGTTTTGCTTAACAGTTTTCAACATGTTAAGTAATTCAGGGAGGGACTTGTCAAAATCATTCATGTTGTAGTTTATGACGAACTGACTGTAGCTTTCCGACAACAATTGTAAGACTATATCAACAACTGACTTTTTTTAAAGAGCAAATCCCAAACTCTCAAGATTCTCAATGTATCAAATCATCTTGAGCACATAAGGACCCGTGGGGCTTTCTTCAGATGTTTTGCACTGAAATAATGCTTTATAGGTCTCAAACCTCTCATGCCAAGCTTGCTCTTGGAAGATCATTTTGAGATGTTTGATCACATCAACGCCCCCATGTTCTCATGTTGTTTTTGAAGCTCAAATTCCATGTTAATTATCATGAGATAGGCAACATCTAAAGCATTATCAAAATGCTTCTTATAAGCATCCTTGTCATCTTTTGGAGCATTCACAGCAGGCTCATTCAGAATGTGCTGCTCTAAGACATAAGCCTTTCTCTTTTGCTTAAGGACTATCCTCAAATTTCGGTACCATTTATAAAAGTTGGTCTCATTTAGCATTTCCTTCTTAGGGATTGATCGCAATGAAAGTGTTGATGTGTTTTGTGCCATGGTAATCTACAACAGTAAATATGCAGTGTAAGAATCATGTATTTTAATTCATTTAATAAAGAATTTTATTAAACGATGCTCTCGCTATTTTACTTAAAATAATAACTTTCAATATTATTTCATTACACCTCGGTGCTAAGGTATTCTAGTGAGCCATGATCCATATTTCATCATAACTTGAGTTAGAATTGGCTTTTCTATCAAGTCATAGCTATTTATGTGTGCAACTCCTTGCCAATTGTATCTCGTTCAACTCTTGGATAGTTGGGTGAACAACACTTGTCTAAGCTCATCTCATGAACTTAAGCCTAACTCTATGCCTTTAAGTCCCCAATCCTATTGGGATGACTTAGTTAAGTCAGTCCCAAAGTTAACAATTTGGATATCATTCTTATCCCATCGTGTCTTACTAAGATGAATATAGGTGCTTTGCTTTGGCAAACCGACCCAATGTTGATCAATGTATTGATGAGTGCCAACATTTGGAAGGCATCACATTTAATGACTTAATATTTTCTTGAGGGATTTTCCTTTTGATCTCACCCATTATTATCTTCGGTTGTCTTATGCATGCATCACATACAAATATAAAACATGCATCACATGCTAACAACAAATTAAATGTGATATGGTTATAGCTCAAACTATGCAATATTCTCAAGCTAATGACAATATCATAAAAGCCTAAGAAAAAAAAAGGTCTTCATAAGCCCTTTATCCTCCTTGCTTGGTTGGCTTTTTGTAGTCACCTCATTAGACACACCACCTCAGATGATCCCAAAGGGTATAATTACAATGATGATAGAAACCTTAAGTTACGTTCGAGGGGAGTTAGGTGAAAAGAGAAGGTACAAAGAAAGTAGTAAAGAAAAGGCATGACACGCAAGCTGTAGTTACAAGTACAAACAACTGGGGCTATAACCATACACCATGCTACAACCAACAACAAGCATATTATGTCAAATCAAATTCAACAAGAAAATGCATGCCAATTAATGCGAGTTTGTTGGCCAATTTATTAATATGGTGGTTCACAGACCGAAATGGCGGTCCTATTAACCGGTTAGCATGAGGGTTCAAAGGGAGCCACCCTTGTAGGGGGTTGTAAAGGGACAGTGCCCTTGGGAGCAAAAAATCATCTTATGATTATGTTGCTCGAGATCAATTATTTTGAGCAACTAAGCACTTGAGACCACCCTTGTCCGAGCAGCCAAAAGTACCCACCTAGGGTGCCCGAAAACATATGGCCGACATCTGCTAGGGCTGTAGCAACTATTGCAACAATCTTAATTTAGATTGATATCTTATACCCACCAATCTAAGTTTAATCTCATTAACCTATTTGTGACACTTCTGCATATATCTCATACATATTATGAGTTCCGATTTATGCATCATGAATCAATCCAATTAATCATGATCAAAAGTTTTAAAACATACAACAAATTATGCGATTCGAGACTTAATCCTGACTTAGGGTTTCACCCGCAACTTTGATACCACTTTAGGGTTTTGAGAGCCAAACAAATGCAACGAAAACTAACCAAAACCTTTCAGGATCCAAGTGAAACAGAGTAATCAAGTGTTCAAAATTTTTATACCTAGTTGGCTGGGATCTTTCAACCAATTGTTGAGTTGAATAAAAAACTTGAACAGCTGACGTGTTCAAGCTCTCTATTGTATCCACTTAAACCACTTGGATCACCACGTTTTCACTACATTTTAGCAGATGCATTCCTCTTGCGGTCGCAGTGCTACCTTGCGTCCTTTAAAGAAAGGCAAGAGGAGGGTGTGACTAGAACTTTTTAAAGCCTTTCTGACTTCATCCTTTGGGAGGCTAGGGCTGGGGCTGTGAAAATTCTCATTATATGATGTATATATAGTAAGGCTTAACTCTCAAGCCTAATAGGTTTCAAAACCCTAATCCAATTAGGCCTAATTTTGGGCTTCATAATGGCAAAACATTTGGGCCAATTTTTAATTTGAAATTATCATGAAACCAAAACCAACAATTTGGCCCACACACTCAAATAATCCAATTGGCTCTAAGTGTGCAACCTAATAGGCTCCTATCACATTGGCAATGATCATAAATCAAATTTATGATAATAAACAATGAGTGGTGTCTAGCAACACATCATTGCTACCCAAGTGACAAGATAGTCAGTGATTCGACCAAACCTTTATGATCATTATACGTATATGCCATTGTCCATTTATCCAAGATTTCAAGATTGAGCATGAGACATGGAATGTGTCACTTTCGTACAGTCCAATCTAAGGTTTCTTGATTACCAAGTAGACTGAATAAAACTGAAGACATTGATATTCCATCTCAACTCATGCAAGCATGGCCATGCATTTCCTTAGTCTTGCTCAATCAAGGGGTCCGAAGATATCACACCCGTTACATATAAGGGACAAATCTTATCTTGATCATACAAAACACTCTGCATGATATGTGATAGACCCAATGACCACCTTCATGTTCACTTAGTTATGAGCAATAAAAGAAAGTATCAAAGTATGTGACTCACATGTAGGAAACCTTGATGACCTTAAGTTAAAGGACTACATATACCATGATCACTATGAAAATCACTTATGACACTTATATAACAATCCATGTAGTGTTCTCATGGTGGGTCAGTCCAGTTCACAAGCTCTTTAACTTGTACCCATATGTAAACTACGTATCTCATATTGGTCTCCACACATGCTAGTCTTTATCTATTATTGCAACCCATTTCACAATAATACTAGACCAGGGATGTTTAAGAATACTATTATTCTAAGGTTATAATTATATTTGATTATGTCACCTTGAAACAAAACAACAGACACAATTATTGGATTAGTGCCTCAATAAAATATCATGACTCAATGTGCAAAATACAACCATCTCATGATTGACTTTTAGGCATAACTAACACTAGGTTGTTCAGATGGTACAACATAATAGGACCAGATGACACACATTTGATGGATCTTTTACAAGTAAATCAAACATCTTTTAGGAGCCATAATCAACCAATGTTATAGGATGTTGTTAAATAAATTATTGCCTAGTCTACTTTGCTTAGGATGAACAACGTTGTGTTCAACTCAAAATCGATCAACATCATTGAAATGGTAAGTGAATTCAAAGAATGTCATTTATATAATTTTTCAACAGGTTGCAGCAGATTTAAATGTTCTTAGTCTAAATGGTGCCAAAACCCAATCGATTATACTAAAATCATCTCTATTAGATTTAGTCATCATTTTTTTGCTTTTAGATGATAAGTGTGAGTAGTGGTCCAACAAATGGTATATTATACTGCAATAAGGTATAAACAAGTTAGTAATTTTCAGTAGGGGTTTAAACTTTCAGTCAGGAGCATGAGGGAGCAACAGTTGCAAGTTTCTTTTCAATTGAATCCAGTAAGATATGGTTTATTCTTTCTATCCTTTATCCTTCTGAATGGGGTATGTTGTGTGTGGTAATAGAAAAATTTGTAATTTGGGACTATGTTTTATATTTGTTTCTTACAAAGTCTAGTTACTAGATGCAATCTAGTTGGTGTTTTTCTTCTATTTTTCTTTTTTGGTAATCAAAATAAAAAAATAAAAGGGAGAATTAAGGGAGAAAGGATGCTATAAATTCATGAGCAATAATTACCCCTTTGTTTAGGAACTACCACCACTGAGTAGCATTAGAAGCAGTGAAAAAGATTCATTATCTAGCAAACCACCTCATAGAAAGATAGACCTATATCCACAACACCTGATAATGTCACAAGACCTGTGAGCAATCAGTGAGCAAAGTGACAAAAGAAAGATGATGATTAATTGCTGATGAAAGGGCCCCATGAATGGCTCAAAGCTTTAACTCAAGTGCAAATTTGTAATGACAAATTATAATGCCTTGTTGAAGCTGAAGAGGGGCTTTAGTTCCCATCCAAACCTATGATGCTGCATCTAGTCCTGACAAATGATGCCATGCCCCATAAGTAATAATAATATCTGGATGATTGGATGGGCATGGATCCTAATTTTGAACCCAAGTGCAACATTGAAGGGGGGGAGGGAGGATTATGCAAATTGAAGGATAACATTTGTTGGAGATCACATTCCTCTTTTGATGTCAGCCCTAAATGCATGTCACCATGCTCGATAGGCATGAGGGCTTCTGTTTCTTGACTAATAAAACTTCTGATGTCCGGAGACATCTTCGCTGGAGGACATGGTGGTTTCTGGAGGGACTTCCTGAGGAGGAGAATGCCCGGAGTGGAGGTTTCCCAGGGAGTGGTACCTGAAGAGCCCAAAAGGAAAGGTTAGGAGGTCCCCGGGATGTTTTTCCGGGGAGGAGCCTCCGACGCCCAAGTTAGTTTTCTGAGAGGTGAAGGAAAGAGAGCACTCAAGGGTTTAGTGGCCTTGCCTGTTTGTATCCTCTCAACTGACTGACCAACCGTTTGCAAGGGGCTGCTCTTTGGTATTTATAGAAGTGTCTGGCCCGTTCAGATCGTGACACGTGTTCGGTCAGATCTGCTGTGTACCTTTGGACACAGGGGACAAGTAGCTGTTTGTAGGCTCCCTCGAGCCTTGGTCCGAGACAGGTTGTGACAAGGCCTGGGCGGCGTCGGCGTGTCAGAGCGTCATTTGAGGTGACATGGTGCGTCTGTGGGCGATGTGTCAGAGGCTCCTTAAATGCTCCTGCCGTACTCCCGATGTCCTTTGGGCGAGGTCGTTCTCTGAGACGAACACCCTTCTTCGGGAGTTATGTTTGCAGTTCGGGGCGCTGCCTAGCTCGCAGGTTTCGCCTTCGGGAACTCCTCTCTTGCTTGCGGTAGTTGGTTCTTCTATCCCAAAGGCGATCCGTTTAATCCCCCGAGGGGGCTGTCTGCACCTTTGGAGCTCTCTGGGGTACTAGGCTAAATCCCGAGTTCGAGGCACTGGAATTCGCCTAGTCCGAGGTCAGTACTAGTGCCTCCCTCGGATGGTGCCAAGCTTCCCGAGCATGCTTTTGATAGGAGGTACATTCTAGGAGAGGCGATAGTCCTTCGGCTATCAACTTCAACCTTGTTGTTAAAAAAATGAAAATAAAAAAAAACCATGCGATATGGACAAGACAGTGACTGGGTCAAAACTTTTGGCTTAAAGTCTTATTCTATTGTAGAGGTAAAATCCTAAATTGAACCTTAAACTATGCAACATTTGACTTTTTAGTCCCTAAACAAAATTCAATTCCGAAACATAAATTGAATATTTAAATTCATTCATTGCTTGTAACAATGAATATTAGTTAATTGTTCACTATGGTTGCCCAAGACAACACTTTGGCCACTAGAAGGGGTTTGTTTCGGTTGGTATACCATATATTATTAATTTATGAACTATATAATTAATGTTCTAAAAAATATCAACTTATTAATTTAAGAACCATATTTTAGTTTGGTGATTTTGAATGTTAAACGGTCAACTATTGAAAGGGGTCTAATAGACCATAAAGTCCTTAGTTGCAGAAAGAGGCCAAAGCCTGGTCCATCATAACTCCATTGGTTATAAGGCCTATCCATGATAAAAGGCTTTGATTGGACTTAGTGGTTTGGTATCCTTAAGACAATTGATTATAGGTCATTACAACCCCCTAATTGCACATGGAAGTGAAGTGTTGAGTTGAGGGAAAAAAGTCCCATCAAGTGGAAAAAATAGGCAGGGAGGCTAAGGTCGGTTGGTTCAGCTCCCACCTCACCCATTTTCTCCACATAATGTGTTATTCAAGTTGGTTTAGATGCTTTTTAGATTCCAAATACTTTGGAATTTTCTCGTACCCCTAAATATATGGCCTCCTAATCATGCATACTTATAAAATGTCTCTTATTATCAAAATAAATTAAGGAAAAAATGTTATTGCTTTTTAGTATGATGGGATGGGTATTGTGGTCCTTAGAAAAAATTTGCCGTAATGGCTTCCTAAAATGTTCATTTTCATCATTCAGAGCCAAATGGACAAAAGTTTACATAGTAACTTTAATTTGAGGAATAAAAAGTCTTATTTATGATAGTTTAGCAGGAAATTAGCAATTTTAGCCATTCATAAACCAATATTTCTTAATAAGAGAAAAATGGTAATATGTTTGTTACCTTTTATCACTTTAGCAACTTCTAAAAACCCAACCAAAACCTAAGCCAAAACCATAATGTCCTCACATAACATTTTTACCCCTTTAGAAACTGAATTGCCAAATGAACATAATCTCAAAGGTCCTAATATCCCAGAAGAACCTCATACACCACCACCATCTAAGCCAAATCCTTCTATCAAAATCCATCAATCAATCACCCATGGAGCAATGACACTCCAAGCTAATTTTATCACATTCTTCTTAGCAAATCATATCTAAATGGTTCAATTAAATTCTTCTTGGATTGAGGTTATACTCCATTCTCTTTCTATCTCTGAAGCCTCAAAATATAATTACCAAGAATTCATAACCATTTTTACCTCTTTTGAACCCAACCTATTCATGGCCAAACTAGATGAGCTTAAAACCTTTATAGTTTATGATTGACAGTTGATAGGATCATATGGGCTTGGCCTAAAAGCCTGGCGAATCATGGATTGGTGACATGCATACAAAGACAATGTTAGGGCCCTGGATGTGTCCCTAGGGGAAACCCTCTGACACTTAAGTCAGACTTCCAGCAGGAAGAGAGAGAGAGAGAGAGAGAGAGAGAAAGAAAGAAAGAAAGAAAGAGAAAGAGAGAGCGAGTGCATCATACCTCGGAATTGACAAATGAAGGGGTTTATATAGCTAGGGGGAACTCCAAGGACTTCATTTTAGGATAGGAATCTCGTATCTTATCCTATAGTTTTAGGATACCATTTCCATCCAAGATGGAGTTTTCTTGTAGATCTATGTTGAGCATCAGTCAGTGGAAACTTCTATCAGATTTTGCCCTTGATTTGGGCTTATTTCCTACCAATAGGTCCCCCCTAAGAAGATGTGGACTAAGAGCCCGCATTTGTCTTATATTTTATGTTGTCATTTTTCAGAGGGGAGGGGCATTTGCATGAGAATAGGGTGCAATCCCTATTTTCTGTTGCAAAACTACTACACCTCAAGTGGTGTTGTTTCAATGGAGATGGTGAAATACCCTACCTGCTTCTTGAATAAGCTTAGGGAAACATCATTGTTCGGCTTCTTCCTTCTATTAGGCCTATGCGGCTTTGGCACACAGAAGGAGTACCGGTTGACAAGGAGGTGAAGTGTGTCTATTAAATGCTCCTCAGGGAAGCAACTGGGCATGACAACTTTAACGGCTGTTCATGGCCACATGTCCTTTTGCTGTTGGGCGAGAATTTTGTCGTTATTGTAAAGGTAGTTTTTGAAATGAAGCCCATCAGTTTGAGTTTTGTCTCTATATAACATGAGGGTTTTTACCTCATATTTTTACTATTTGGTTGATTTTGCTGCTACCTTGTGATTTATTGCCACTTGCTTACTGTTAGTTCTTTCATTGGAGTTCTCCTCTTTTGTAAAGTTCATCTTTCTTCTTCATAATCAGTTAATAGGTCTCTGTTTTCTACTATCCACCAATAACATGATTTTTATTTTATTTTTGTATCATAGTTGAAATACAATGCCTGTTGTGTTCCTTGTTAGCATTTTTTTTTGTTTTGTGGTCATTATCGGTCATTTTTCAACTGCCTCATTATGTTGGCGGTAGCCTTGATATGTTACCTAATCAATTTTTCTAAATGGCTTCTTCAAAATCATTGTCCAGGGTTACTGCCAACGTGCCTGATTAGTCAAAGGCACCCTTCTTCTCTAACATAGAAGTGTTGAGGGGGTCCCAACTTAAAACAACGGGGGCAACTTGGCAATAAATCTCCGCTGATACTTTTTGCCTAACGACATTGTTGCTGTCTTCTCTTGTAATGGGGCATTGAAGGATAAGGGCTTAGAGGCCGGCAATAAGAGGATGGACGTTCTCACTAGTTCCACCAACTAGCTCTAGGAAGGGCTTCATTTACCACTCAATCCATTGGTAGAGCAGATATGTAGGCATTTACCATATTCTGCAATCACAGCCGATGCCCAACTCATTCACCCATATCAATGGGTTTATCAAGTGCTACACACTGGTGGGAGTGACCCCCTTGTTGGAGGTTTTCCTTTAGTTTTATATGTTGGACTTGAGGAAGAACACCGACTTCTTCCACATGACTCCCATCAACCAAGGAGGAAATAAGTCCTTTGTGTATATATCTTGTGAGGACTTGCGGGTAGGGTGGAAGGAGTGCTTCTTTTTCATGTTGGGGGAACATGCCTGGGGCTTCCCCTGTGAATTTTTGGATGCACTTAGCATGCCCTGGTTGTGTCATTGTCGATATACGATGTCTAAAGGGCCATTACTCATACTTCGGTCTAATAAGTTAGTCATAGAAAGTGGTGGGGAATGACAATTTTGTGGAGTTGTTCCCCATCCATTACACAAAAATTGATAAGACCACCCTAATGTGGGCAAGAATCAATAGGGCCCTCCGGTCCTGCTCAGGGGTGAAGAACCCTTGTAACTGGGAGCAAGGTTATGAGGGGAGGCTAGAATAATCTTATTGGATTGTAACCATGGCCCAGCAAGGCCCCTCATCAAATAGTTGTTTTGGATGAATATGGTCTTTTACTTAACCTACGAGGGGTTAGAGTCTCATCTTGATTGTTTTTTTACATATATAAGTAGCATCGTTAAAGAGTTCATGAAAAGGTGCAAGGGTATTGCTGATGTGTTGGCAAATGCTCGGAAGATTAACATTCTTCCTACTAGTGCGGCACATGCTGTAGGGGCCCTTTCATCCATGCCACCAACTAGGGTAGTGAAGCTTTCCGAGTACTCTTTAGAGGCCCAACTGATTTGTAAGAGGTCATACCTTACAGACCTATTAAGAGGTGATGCTCCTCGTGATGGTTGTGGTGGTAGGGCATGATTAGATGACTTTTACCATGCTGATTTTATAGATTTTTTTTCATTTTGTGTTGATTGTGGATCTTTTTATCCAGCAGCTTCAAAGAAGCATGCGAACGCATCGGGGGCCCTCCCTATTATGGAGCCATACACTATTTTAGCCTCCCAAAAGTAGAAAGTGGGAGGCCTCCTAGAAGCAAAAGGTGGCTTGACGCTATCAGAGGAGGCTCCTTCCACTTTACCTCCTCCTTTTTATTAAGGTGCTCCCGAGAAGGCCTTTTTTGCCCGAGGGGGCTTTTTAAGCTGAGAGTGGATGAGTGTTTTTGACTGCGCAATCTGATCTTGATGTGAGGTCAACCACAGATGAAAAATTTTTCTCTGAAGAAAATTGAACCTAACCAAGTTTTTGACCTTCATTGGGTGGTGGGTATTGGCGAGTCGATCCTTGAGGATCGAACTAACATTATTCACTGTATTTTGAGGGGTTGAAAATTCTCATGGATTAGAACTTTCTTGCTTATCCCCCTCAATCATAAGGTGCCCACCTAATGAGTAGAGGCTGCAGCCTTTTCCAAGTATGCTTCTTATTAGTCTCCCTCTATTTTAAGTGATTTCCTCGGCTGGCTTTTATGAATTCAATTTTTGTGGGAAGCCATCATTATCTATGGCATGGGGGAATGGTGGTTAGTTTGTGAAAAGGTCTTACAATCCTTACTTAGGGCTTTGCACAAAAATATGGCTTCCTTGGAGAAGGACCTAAGGAACGTACGCAGTGCTAAGAATGCCATTTTTTATGACCTTAAGCTGGAGATGGAACCATGGAAAAGAAGAAGGGCCTCATCAAAGGGCTTGAGGGGAAGGTGGGAGAGCTACAAGAGGCTTTGCAACTGTCTCAGGAAAAGGAAGCTAAGCCCTAGAAAAGGCCGCTCGTTTGACGACCTTGTTGAAGGTGGCAGACTAAAAAATTGATGCCTTTAAGCAAACTTTTCCATTGGATCAGTATGCTTCATTGGGCCTAATGACCATCCTTGGTAAAGCCAACTTTAGCTTGACCACTACTATGATGCCCCTCGTGGAGCGCATCAAACGAGTTGGCTTCATGGGGCACGGGTGCCATATGTAGCACCCGCCCTTTCGGGCCAAGGCCAATGTTTGGGTAAATGAGCTTTGCTCACTTCTTCAGAAGACAGAGAAAGGGCATAGAAGGAGCACCCTCTTGGAGTTCAATGAAGGTTTTCTTTCCTACCACTTTCAGGTGGAGTGGGCTAATCCAAACCTAGATCTCATTTTCCTCTTAGCTTACAAGGATTTGGGTTCGGATTTTGAGTCTTGGTTAAAAAAGGGGAAAGTTAGGATTCCTACAATTGATGAGGATGTGTTAGTGCATACCTTGATGAGGGTTCTCTTCCTGATGAATTTTAGAAAGCCCCATAGCTAATCCCCCTCATTTTTGTATCCCTTTAAAATCCTTCTTTCTTTTTGTAATTATAACTATTACCAAAATTAATAAAAAGTTCATTTTGCTCACTATTTCTCCTTTATTCATTTTTTTATATTTGTGAATAATATTTTCAATGATCCTTTAGCTGAACATTCATTAAGTAAAAAGTAATTCTGCCATTGCAATGGTCACTATTAAGTAGCCCTTGTAGTAGGAAGCCTTCATAGGTTTTTTAGAGATAACCTAAGCCTTTAAGTGATTGATGAGTCTCAATTTGCTATCTTATTTTGTAAAAACACAAATTTTCCAGGAGGAGTGCCTTTTTATTCAAAAAGTAGCAAAGTTCATCATATAATAATGTGATTAGGCAAAGTAAGGTGATAGGTCATCTGAGTGATAGTTTCTAGGTAGCTTTCTTCCTTTGGAGTTGGTCAGTTCATAGACTTAATCTCTAAGTTTCTTGGTGATGAGGTAAGGTCCATCCTGATTCAGCCTTAGTACCCCATGTCCCAAGTTCTTCCTAGTAAATTTGGCCCTAACAATAGCTAGGCCTCCTACTTGTATATTCTTTCATTTTTTTCTTCGATCAAAAGTAAGGGTGGCTTGCTATCTGAAGGCTTTCATGTGAACTCCTGTGTCTCTCCTTTGTTCTTCTAGTAGATTGAGGTTCCCTTCTAGTGCCTTGTCATTTTTACTTGGATCACAGGGCAAAGTTTGTAGAGTGGCACAAAAAATTTCTATAGGGATGAGGGCATCAGTCCCACAGACCATTGTAAAAGGTGACTCTCCTGTGGCATTGTGGGGGGTTATTCTGTAGTGCCATAGGACACTCAATAATTCATCTACCCATCTTCCCTTGGCTTTGCCTACTCTTTTCTTAGATGGTCTTATAGTTACCTCCAGTTGCTCATTAGACTATGGATGAGAAACAGGTCAAAGTAAACGCGGATGGCCTTTTCCTCTAATCATCACTATGGTTTATATGGTATATTAGGTTGATTGAGGGTTCTATGACCTCTTCTGTCTTGGCCTTCTCCCATCCTTTTGAGAAGGCATCTACCTTAACATTCTATATCCTTGGGATCTTCTAAGCCTACAAAAGGTCAAACATCTTTATTAGACACTTTTTCATATTAAGGTACTTGTAAAAAGTAGGCTCTTTCACTCCTGCTATTCCTTTGATTTGGTTTACTATTAGCTGGGAGTCACTATATATCTATATAAATGGTACCCTCACATGATTAGTCATCCGTAGCCTGGCAAAGAGGGATTCATATTTAGCTACATTATTTGTTATAGGAAATTGAAACTTAGCTTTGAGGGTTGCTTCTAGGTTGAGTGGACCCTTAAGTACGACGCCCACTCCTTAGTATTCGGGTCCCATGCCCTTATTGACTTTCATTTGCCAAAGGGATTTTCCTTCTATCTTTTCTCCTTTGGTTTTTTCCATCTGTGTCATTTTAGCCACAAAGTCTGCTAGGGCTTGTGCTTTTAAGCCTTTCAGGGCTCATAGTGGATATCTTATTCCCCTAACTTAATGCGCCATTTAGTGAGTCTAGTAAACTTATTTGGCTTTCATAGGATATCCCGTAAGGGTAACTTTATCCTGACAATTATGCGGTGCATTTGAAAGTAAGGTCATATTTTTTAAGAAGCCATAATGAATGCCAGGACTGCTTCATGAAGTACAAGATATCTAGGTTTAGCATAGTATATTAGCCATTGTTTTGAGCCATGCTCCTTAATGAGTAGGACATTGATTGAGCCTTCAGTAACAACTAAGTAAAGCACTAGGGGGTCGTTGAGTTTGACCAACTTTAATGTATAGAGGTGTTGTAGGTAGTCGTTTATTTGTTGGAAGGCTTCATGACATTCTTCCATCCATTCGAAGATCATCTCTTTCTTTAGCATCTGAAAGAAAGGCTTACATAAATCACGAAACAAACCACCCAAGTGTGGTCAGCCTTATAGCAACCTTCTGAACCTTCCTTTTGCTTTATGGATCAAACATCATAAGGATGGCCTCAATCTTATTTAGGTTTGTGTTGATCCTTCTTTCAGTGATCATGTAACCAAGGAAATTACCAGTGCCAACACTGAAGGTGCATTTATTAGGATTGTGATAGCCGAGGTGCCCATCACCTTCTGGGAACCCAGACATAGACAAGGTACCAACCTCGGCAGAGAAACTACCTGCCGAGGAAAGAAGGATGTGCGACCCCCCTAATCCGACTTCGGCAATCCTCCGCTCCAGGGAATGACAGTGCCAACCTCGGGGGGATGATTAAGCCATTCTCGGAAGTGGGGGTGTCCCTGAGGAAGATCACCCTCTGGAAATATACTTCTGCGATACTAAAAAAATCTCGGAAGATGAGTCCTTCTCCGAAGAGGTCTTTTCCACCAAAAGGGGACCTCAGGAGTACGACATGAGCAATTAAGGAGCCTCTGACACATCCCAGACACGTCACTCCCAGACACGTTCTGACATGCCACTTACAGGAACACTCTTGCACGCCACTCTCGGGTCACCTAGGCTCCTAGCCTGGCAGCCTCTGATCGGCTGGGTAACTCCCTATTCCCCGAAGACGTGGACCACACCCCACCGAACACGTGTCACAATCTGGGTCGACCACATGAAGAGGACTACTACTGTTCGCTCCTCTATAAACATTCGGAAAACACCCCAGCTAAAAGAGGAGGTCTTTTGGAGCACTAGATACCAGACTTCTCCACTACCTATCACCTCTTTATCTCCTAAATACTAACTTGGGCGTTGGAGACTCCTCCTCAGAAACATACTCCAGGGACCTCCTAACCTCTGTTTTCCAGACTTTTCAGGCATCCTCCCCTGGGAAACCTCCTCCGGAAGCGCTCTCCTCCACCGGAAGTCTCCCTTACTCCTATTATGTCACATGAGGTAATTGCCACCGGCCACCATTTGGCGCTGTCTGTAGGAATCATCTCCCAGGTCGCCGTCGTAGAGACTTGGCGCTCGAAGGATAAAGGGATTCCAAGATCCCTCTCTGTGCCCGAGGCTCAGCAAGTGACCACACAGCCTGTGGCAGAAACTTCTGCACCGGAAGACGACTGCCCTCTGATGGTGATGATGGGCTTTTTGTGAGACTTCCAACGCTCCATCGTCGCCGAAATGACTCAGCAGCTTGATCAGAGGTTGCCTCAATCTTCTTTCAGACCTTACCCCCGGCTGCTCGTTGGGAAAGGAGTACGAGGTCCACCCATTGAAGTTCAGGGAGCAGGGACTCCCTCGATGCGTCTTCAACAGAAGACGAACCTATTGAGGCACGACCCATCAGGGGAGGAGTTCCAAAAGAGACTAGGGCCTCTTACCAACAGAGTGCATCCCCTCATCGAAGGTCCCAGTCTCCTCACCACCGAAGTCGCTCCCCGAGGAGGAGAAGAAATTCGCCATTACCGGCGAACATACGACAGCAAGGAGAAGTCAGCACGACTATCCTCATGGAGAAAATCTTGGGAAGACTAGAGAAGGTTGAGAGACAGCTCTCTCGAAAGCCAGTCTGGTCCAGGCTGTTAGACTCTTACACCGGAGAAGAGTCACCTTTCGTGCGCGAAGTGGTTGAGGCACCCATGCCTAGGGATTTCAGGGTACCTCGCCTAGAAACTTATGACGGACGAAGTGACCCTCAGGTGCACCTGACAAAGTATAAGTGAAGCATGGTACTCCATGGTGCAGATGACGCTACGCTCTGTAAGTGTTTTGAAGTAACACTTTCGGGACAAGCAACAGCTTGGTATAACTCTCTGGCCCACGGAAGCTTGCTAAGCTTTCAAGAGTTATCCACTACCTTCACTCAGCAGTTCATCGGTAGCAGACCAACTGTCAAAATGCCAGTACAAATGTTCAACATAGCCCAGTGAGGTGGGGAGACCATACGCGACTATCTTGAAAGATTCAATAGAGAGGCGCTGAGCGTGCCCGACTTTCGGCCAGAAATTCACATTCTCGCGATGATTAGAGGACTTCGAAGGGACTCCCAACTATTCTACGAGTTTTCAAAGGACCCCCCAGAGACCTTCGTGGAGTTTTACAGAAGGGCCGAACAGCATATGATGGCCGAAGAACTTAGGATAGGAGGGCCAAAAGGAGAGCACCCTTGCGCCGAAGGGCCCAGCCATCAGACTCGACATCAGAACGAGGGAGAAAGGCCCCGAAAGTGGAGGGGGAAAAGGCCAATGACATTCACCCCTTGAACACTACAAGAGCTAGTATCCTCATGGCACTAGAAAGGCAAGGAACCACAGTTCCAAGGCCAAAGGCCATGACCTCGGAGAACAAGAGGAATATGAAGAAATTCTGTCAGTTCCACCGAGACCATGGCCATGACACTGAGGATTGTTTTCAGCTGAAGAAATATATTGAGTCCCTGATCAAACAGGGCCAACTTCACCGGTACTTGCGGATGCCTTTCCCAAAAGGAAGAAAAGAGGAGCAGAGGAGAGGGGACGACGAAGAATATGACTCAGACCGACGTCGGGACCGAAGTCCTTGAAAGAACCTACCACCATCGGCTGGAGTTATCCAAACCATCACAACTGGGATACCCTCGGCCGAAAGGAAGAGGAAGAAAAGAGAAATATCCGTAATGGAGTACGGGGACCCGTCAAGAAGGCTCGTCCATAGGGACGGGTCTACGGTAAAGTTCCCCCATGACGATCCACTCCTTGTCACGGCAAGGATATAAAACTGGGATGTCAAAAGGGTACTCCTCGATAACGGTTCAAACACTGATGTCATCTTTTCCCACCTGCTGCCTAAGTTGGGCATTCCAAAGGCGGATCTCAGCTCAGTCAGCTCCCCTACCTTCGGCGTCGGACCTGCCAAACTTTCAGTCCTCAGATACATCGACCTGCCTTTGATGCTGAAAAGGGTTTCACCCCATTGTCAGGAAGAATTAATCACCACCGGCAGGACGAGATTTATAGTCATTGATATGCTGTCAGCTTACAATGCTATCCTTGGAAGGCAGACTCAGGGCAACTTCCACATCCGCCCAGATGTGAAGTACTTAATGGTCACCTTCGCTACCAAAGATGGAGATGCAGAGATCTTCATTGACCAAGCCGAAGTCAGGAAAGTCTTCGCAAGAGCCATACAAAGTCCAGCAAAGATCCAAATACAGACTTCGGAAAAATAAAAAACGGTCTCAATGGTCGGGGAGACAGCAGAGGAGGAAGCTGAAAGCCTTGAAAAAATAGAAACAGAGGACGAAGAGTTGATCCCTGGCCGAAGGAGACAAAAAGAGGCTTGTATCCTTCTTGTGCATGAACAAAGATCTATTTGCCTACTCGCTGAAGGATATGCCTGGGGTCGACCCCAGCATAATCCACCACAATCTTAAAGTACGGCCAAACGAAAACCAGTTCGGCAGAAAAAATGAAGTCTATTAGCTCATAAGAATTCATTTGTTAAAGCCGAAGTCAATCGCCTCATCGAGGTCGGGGTAATAAGAGAAGTAAAATAGCCTGAATGGCTTAGCAATGTGGTTATCGCCATAAAGAAAGGAAGCGAGAAGCTCCGAATATGCATCAACTTCCGAAATTTAAACGACGCATGCCCAAAGGATTCTTATCCTCTGCCAGCCATAGATCAACTGGTAGACGCAACTGTCGAATACGGGCTTCTGAGCTTCCTTGATGCCTTTAGTGGATATCATCAAATTCATATGAACCCCGAGGATGAAGAAAAAACAACCTTCATCACAGAAATAGGCACCTACTACTACATCAGAATGTCCTTCGGGCTTAAAAATGCAGGAGCCACCTATCAAAGGCTGATGAACAAGGTATTTGATGCACAGATCAGGAGAAATATGGAAGTATACGTTGATGATATGATAGTCAAGAGCAAAGTGCCTGGTAATCATATCACCGACCTAGCCGAAACCTTCCAATGTCTTCGGGAGTTCGGCATACGTCTTAATCCCGAAAAGTGTGTGTTCAGGGTAAGTGCAGGAAAGTTCCTCGGGTTTATGGTATCAGAAAGAGGAATAGACGCTAACCCTGAGAAAGTCAAAGCCCTGCTAAATTTCCGAACACCTACATCCATCAAAGACATACAAAGGCTTACCGGAAGAATTACCTCCCTTAGTAGATTCATCTCCAGGTACGGCGACCGATGTCGTCCATTTTTCAAAGTACTCACCAAAGTCCCCAAAGGTGACGACACCTCCGGGACCCGGGAGCACCCATGGAACACAGAATGTCAGAAAGCTTGGGATGAGCTTAAAAGCTACCTGACCCACCTTCCAACACTTCGGCAACCTCGGGAGGGAGAGCCTTTCATCCTCTACCTTGTGGTCACGGAAAAAACGGTGAGTTCGGTCTTAGTAAAAGAAGAAGGTGGAAGGCAATGGCCAGTATAATATGTAAGCAAGTCCCTACATGGTGCCGAGACCAGATACCCATTGCTCCAAAAGGCTATCTACGCCTTAGTACTCACAGGCAGAAGATTACGACCTTACTTTCAAGGGCACACCATCACCGTCCGAAGTAACCTGCCCCTATGCGATGTGATGAAAAAAGTGGAGCATTTGGGGAGATTATCAAAATGGTGCATCGAACTTGGAGAGTACAACATTACTTACGAGCCAAGAAGGGCAATAAAGGCCCAGGCACTGGCAGACTTCATTGCCGAAATCCCTGAGATCGAAAACGCTGAAGCTGTTGCGGAAAATCGATCAGAGGCTGATCCAGAATGGAAGCTATTTGTTGATGGAGCGTCAGGCGCAGAGCATCAGGGAGCTGGAATAGTCCTTCGGGGGCCCGAAGGCATGGAAGCCTCTAAAGTAATCAAGTTCGGTTTTAAGGTTACCAATAACATTGTCGAGTATGAGGCCCTCATAGTCGGACTAAAAATGGCCAAAAAAGTCGGCGTAAAAAACCTTATGGCCTACAGTGATTCACAGTTAATAGTCCGGCAAGTGAAGAGAGAGTACGCGGCAAAAGATCCAACCTTGGCAAAATATTACGACCTTGTCCAGAAACTCATTGGAGATTTTGACTCGGTACACATAAAGAATGTACCTTGAAGTGATAATATCCAAGCCGACGCCTTGGCTAAATCCAGGGAACCCAGTACAAAATTGATGTGCATAGAAACCTCGGGGAAGGATGGCAGGATCCCATCAAGAAATATCTAGTAACCTCGGAACTCCCTGAGGACCCCAAAGAGGCTGCAAAAGTGCGAAAGCGCTCAGGGAGAAATTTCCTCATCGGACGAGAACTATATAGACAAGGATACTTAAGCCCTTTGCAGAACATGTCAGACAAGGATACTATATAGACAGGGAGAAATGCGTAGGCGAAGATGATGTCAGAACAATACTTGAAGAAGTCCACGAAGGAGCGTGTGGCTCCCACACAGGGACAGACGCCCTTGCCGAGGTACTACTCCGCCAAGGTTACTTTTGGCCTACCTTGAGGAAAGATACAAGGCAGTTTGTCCGAAGATGTGACAACTGCCAAAGGCACACCAACATCCAAAAGCTACCTTTGGAAAGAATAAACTCAGCAAATTATCCTTGCCCCTTCACCGTATGGGGAATCGATCTCATTGGACTTCTCCCAAACGCCCCAGGTGGGGTAAAGTTCTGCATAGTCACGGTGGACTACTTTACTAAGTGGATAGAAGCAGAACCACTGGCATTAATCTCGGTAAAAGATGCCCAAAAGTTTGTATGGAAGAACATCATATGCTGATTTGGCATACCGAGAGTATTGGTGGCTGACAATGGAACTCAATTTACGGATAGAGGGTTCAGGAATTCATGACTGACCTCGGCATAAAAATGCATTTTGCTCTAGTAGCTCACCCTCAAAGTAACGGGCAGGTCGAAGTATCCAACAGAACAATCAAGGATGGCTTGAAGAAAAGACTAAAGGAGGCAAAGGGGAAATGGCTAAGAGAACTCCCGAGTGTGCTGTGGAGCTACCGTACGACTCCCCGAAGAGCTACGGGGGAAACCCCTTTCTCGCTCATATACGGGACAGAGGCCATTATCCCCATTGAGGTCATACAATCTTCAATAAGAATACAAGTATTCGACGAAGGAGGAAATAATCTCGGCTTGAGGACAAAACTAGACCTCGCCGAGGAACATCGCAAAATGGCCGAACTAAGGAGAAATGCTTTCCAACAAAGAATAGCTCACGCTGCTAACGTACGCGTAAGAAGAAAAGAAATAAAAAAAGGTGACCTTGTTTTTTGAAAGATTGAATTTGAGCCGCGAAAGCCATCACAAGGGGTACTTCGGGCAAACTGGAGCGGACCTTATTTGGTCCTTGACGAAGTCTGCCCCGGAGTCTACAAACTGGGCGATACAGAGGGAGTAGAGTTGAAAAACACTTGGCATTCAGACTCTCTGAAAAAATTCTATACTTAGACATTTTTTCAGAAAGAAAAACTTGTAATTACTCCTCCCCGAAGTCGTCAATAAAAATACAAGATGAATATGGCCGCATCACTGAAAGAGGGTTCCTTAATGGTTTTTCTTTTGGAACTAACTCCTTGATAGAGTCTAAAACCTCGGCAGAATACGGGAAAAGTCTAAGATGACTTTCCCCAAAGTATAGGTGCGGACGTTCGCCAAAAAATATATACTTAGAATTACGCTAACTTCTGAAGAGTCGTATTTGGCAGGAAGAATGGAGATTGAAAAAAAAAATCTTCATTAAAAATCTCAAAGCGAAGTACAAAGGAGCAGGACTACAAAAAAGAAAGAAGAAGCCTAAGACTGAGCAGGTGCATCTGACGTCTCTTCGGCGTCATCATTTTCAATTGGCTCAGTCGGAGACATAGGCTCGGCAGGTGGAAGATTGAAAAACTCCGGCTTAGACCATGTCCCCCTGGGCTCTTTGGGAAAATCCAGAGCGGACAGGTGGGAGAGGTCGAGCTCAGGATACCGAAGAAGGACCTGATGACGCGCCAAGCAAAAGCCGTGTTGGTAAGATACCTTCGTCATCCGGTCAGACTGATCCTTCCCGGATTTGATGGCTGACAACTCGGCCATAAGCTCAGCAATCTTCCCCTCCAGCTTCTTCTTCTTCTTGCTTTTTGCCTCATTCTTCAAAAAGTCAACCTCGGATTGGAGCTCGGCATTCAAAGCGAGCGCCTTCGTCAGGTTCTCGCCATCTTGAGCGTTCGCCTTCCGAAGGGCCTCGTGCTCTGAAGAAAGAACGGCGCACTTTGAGCCGAGGTCCTCAAATTTGGCCAAGAAGTCAAGAAGGAGTTCCTGTTTGCTCGCTGCAAGTTCGGCCCGAAGATTCACAGCGTCCTCTTTGACAATCTTGTTGAGCTCGCCATATTTGAGAACGTACTTGGCATAAAACTCCTTCGTTTTGTGCAAAGAATCTTTGGACTGAGAACGGGATTCCGTTTGCTTCACTGCCCAAGCGCGAAAGTACCCGCTGTACGCCAAAAGCTGTAAAAAGGGGGCCCCGAATGAATATCAGAAGAATGATAGAAACTTAGAAGAAAAATTTTTCTAAGTAAAAGGGAACAAAGGACTACCTGGGCAGCATGCTCAGTCATCCTCGTGGCGAGGATCTCTTCATTAGAACATTTGGTGACCAGGGATTGGAATGTGGCATTTATCGTCATCCCCGTCGCCATTTGGGGAGCCATCAGCTAGTTATCCACAGAAAACAAGTTCATGTCCTCTATGAATGTCTAGAATGGCTCCCTCGGTACCTTGGCCCGAGTAATCCGCTTGTCCTGAAGAGCCCTTCATCGGGGGGGACTCTCCATCCAGGGCCTCACAGGCATCTCCTCTGCAATATCACGCTGAAGTTCTGTCAACACGTTATCCCTTAGCCATTCGTCCAAAAAATCGTAAATGCAAAAAATACTAAGGTTTGCAGAAGAATGGCTAAGGAACCAACCTGGAGGAACTTCGGCGACGTCATCCTCAGACTCGCCCTCCCGGACTTCGCCAGGAACCTGCTTCCCTTTCCTCCTTCTACTCTCCTCGAGCTCCTAAGCAGACCTTAGCTCAGCCGAAGTCTCAGCAGTAAGAACGGGGCTTAATGCTGCCTCGAAGAGGGCAGGATCCGCAGGAGTGTCCATGGGGGTCAGAAGCTGGGCAGGGGACCGATCTTCCACCTCAACCACATCTTCGGAGGGAGGAGGAGTGGTAGCCTTAACCTTCTTGAACTTAGAAGGACCGCCGGCTGTCTTCTTCCTCTTGGCAGGCGCCTTCTTGCACGTTTGCTCCCCCCTCTCGGCCTGCCCGAGGAAGAGGGACTTGTAAAAGTCAGCGGATTGATCGCCCATCTCTGCAAAAGGATAACATATCAGTGTAAGTCCAAAAGGAAAACAGATATCAAACCCTGAAAAGTGATTTACTCTCGGCAAAAGCCTCATATGAAATTTCGCCCCGAAGGAGCATGACTATCCAAGCCTTCTTCCCCGGAAGAACGGGCACGGGCATGCCGAGGTCACTCTTGTGCGCATTCACCACTCCCAGTTCCCAAAGGACCTCCTCGGTCATGAGGTCCCACTTGATGGGAAAAGGGTAGAATGAACATGGAGGGACTTCGGGGTCACAGTCTGTGACAGCCCTAATAAGTCTATCAAACTTATCAAACTTGGCAAGTAGCACGGGAGTTAGGAGCTTTCGGGGATCGACGACGTCAATCTTCAGGGTCCCCGAGACTCATCTGATCGGCACATGGCTCCAAAACTCGGGGACTTGAAGAAAGAAAAACTTTTTCTGCCACCCTCGCCAGCTGTCCCTGTTGTTGAAGGTAAAGGTAAACTTCTTACTCCCGGACCCTCGAGGAAGCAGGAAGTAAAAGCTGCCCTTCGGGATCGGGTGGAGTTTGTAATACTGCATGAAGAAGAGAAAGTGGGGGTTTACCTTAAACACCCCACACATGCAGAGAAAAGAATTGAAGTAAGAGTAAGAATTTGAGGGGAGTTAGTTCACGGCAATCTCGTGGAACTTACAAAATTTGCATATCATGCGATGGGGAGGATACCGAAGATCGGCTTTCAGTTGAGCTCGGTAAATGGTAACCTCATCCGAATGAGCCATGCAACCATACGTACCCGGGATAGGTAACCTCGGGATGACTTAAGAAGGAAGGTAATATTTGGCCACCCACTTCCTCATCTTTTTTGAAATGGTGGAACAAGGGTGAGATTCGAGAGGAAGGAAGCTTTCGAGAAAAGGCTGAACAGTCATCAACGCGGTCGGATTCGACATTTTTCGAAAAAAGGAAGAAGGGAATAAAAGTACTTCGGAAAAGCAACCTCGGAAGGAAAAGCACTACAAAAGGGAACACCCACCCAAAGCTTTGTCGAAGTCGGAGTCCCTGAATGCCACCGTGAAAGTTGCCAGAAATCGCTCCGCCGTTGAAACCACGCCCGGAAGAAGAAAAAAGACAAGAGAAAGCTCTAGAGTAGATAAGAGAAAAAGCAAAGAGTGAGGCAAAAAAATGAGGCGAGAGGTGCTTATATAGACCGAAGAGGGTAAACGAAATGTCGTCATTATTATCCTTCGAAGGTGCAACAGCCTCATTATTACTTCTCGAAGGCGAAGAGACACAATTAGTGTGACTGGCATAACTATTTCGCCATCCACTAGCGGCCACGTGCCAGCCAACGTGAAGACCTAGGGCACATCCCTCTGACATCGCAAAAACCCAGGCACGCTTATCCATAACTGACATGTCTGTCCAAAGGATGCGAAGGTTCACAAACCTGCAGCAAAAGAAATGAGAACAAAAGAGCCATGCTCCCCGAGGTCATCCAAAGAACTAGGGAAGGGTACCTCGGCTATGAAAGGACGTCTTCTGGAGAGGAGCAATTCCTTGAGTAGAGTTCCGACCGTGAATTCGACGAAAAAGCCTTCCCGGAAACGTAAAGCCGAAGTCTCCGCTTCGACTTCCCAGGAGGGGGCATGTGATAGCCGAGGTGCCCATCACTTTCTGGGTACCCAGACTTAGACAAAGTACCAACCTCGACAAAAAAACTACCTACTGATGCCCGGCAGCATCTTCGTTGAGTGACATTGTGACTTCTGGAAGGACTTCCTGAGAGGGAGAATGCCTGGAGCCCAGATTTCCCAGGGGAGTGTGCCTGTAAAGCTCAGAAGAGAGGGTTAGGAGGTCCCCGGGGTGTTTTTCCGGGGAGGAGCCTCCGACGCCCAAGTCAGTGTCCTGAGGGAAGCACTAAGGTTTTAGTGGCCTTGCCTCTTTGTATTTTCTCAAGGAGAGGGGTCTGATCAAGGATCCATCATCTTGCTAGGGTTTGTTTCCTGGTATTTATAGGAGTGTCCAGCCCGTTCAGATCATGACACGTGTTCGGTCAGATCTTTTCTGTACCTTCGGGCGTAGGGGACAAGTAGCTGTTTGCAGGCTCCTCGAGCCTTGGTCCGAGATAGGTCGTGACAAGACCTGGACGGCGTTGGCGTGTCCGATCACCGTTTGAGCCAACATGTAGCGCCTGCTGGCGACATGTCAAAGGCTCCTTAAATGCTCATGCCGTACTCCCGAGGTCCTCTGGGCGAGGTCGTCTTTGACACAGATGCCCTTCCTTGGGAGCTATGCTCATGGTTTCGGGGAGTTCCCTGGTTCGGAGGTTCCGCCTTCGGAGAGATCCTCTTCTGCTTGCAACAGTCAGTTCTTCATATCCGAAGGCGATCCACCCGGTCCCCTCAGGTGAGCCGGCAACATCTTTGAAATCCCTGGCGTACTAGCCGAAGTCCTAAGTTCGAGGCTCTTGACTTCGCTCCCTCCGAGGTCAGTGATAGCGCCTCTTTCGGATGACGCTAGGCTTCCTGATCACACTTTCGGCAGGAAGTATGTTCTAAAAGAGGCGATAGCCCTTCGGCTATCACCTACCGAAGAAAGAAGGATGTGCGACCCCCCCTAATCTGACCTCGGCAATCCTCCGCTCTAGGGAATGACAGTGCCAACCTCGAGGGGATGATTAAGCCATTCTCGGAAGTGGGGGTGTCCCTGAGGAAGATCACCCTCGGGAAATATACTCCTGCGATACTAAAGAAACCTCGGAAAATAAGTCCTTCTCTGAAGAGGTCTCTTCCACCAAAGGGGGACCTCGGGAGTACGACATGAGCAATTAAGGAGCCTCTGACACATCCCTGACACGTCGCTCCCAGACACGTTCTGACACGCCGCTTACAGGGACACTCTTGCACGCCACTCTCAGGTCACCTAGGCTCCTAGCCTGACAGCCTCTGAACGGCTGGGTAACTCCCTATTCCCCGAAGACATGGACCGCACCCCACCGAACATGTGTCACGATCTAGGTTGACCACATGAAGAGGACTACTACTGTTCGCTCATCTATAAACACTCGGAAAACACCCCAAGTAAAAGAGGAGGTCTTTTGGAGCACTAGAGACCAGACTTCTCCACTACCTATCACCTCTTTATCTCCTAAATACTGACTTGGGCGTCGGAGGCTCCTCCCCAGAAACATACTCCGGGGACCTCATAACCTCCGTTTTCTAGACATTTCAGGCATCCTCCCCTAGGAAACCTCCTCCAGAAGTGTTCTCTTCCACCGGAAGTCTCCCTTGCTCCTATTATGTCACATGATGAAACTGCCACCGGCCACCAGATTAAGTTTTATGTTGAACTATTGCATTCTTCAGAAGGTTTCCTAGAGTTCGTCAAAATGTTACTCTATGGCCCTGCTTTTGACAATCATGTCATCTACATAGACCTGCACATTCCTTCCCATCTATTCTGCAAAGATCTAGTTCATTAGCCTGTGATAGGTGGCCACAGTGTTTTTTGGGCCAAATGGCATTTTCTGGTAACAATAGATTGTTTTACCTATTGTGAAAGCTGTTTTCTCTTAATCTTCCAGATGCATACAAATTTGGTGGTAGCCACTGAAAGCATCCATGAAGGACAGTATTTCAAATTCCGATGTGGCATAGTCCAATTGGTCTATAGATGGTAGGGGGTACGGATCTTTTGGGCTAGCATTGTTAAGGTTTGTGTGGCTAACTCACATGTCCCAACTCCCATTCTCCTTTTTTACCAACACTAAGTTGGCGCGCCTTTCATGGTATCACACTTGTTGAATAATTCTAGCCTTTAATAGCCTTTCAAATTCTTCTCTAATAAGTCTCACCTTTCGGGCACCATGTTGTGTTTTTTCTGGTATACTGGTCGGGCAGAGGGATCTACTTGTAATCTTTGAGTAATTATTTTCGAGTTGATTCCGGGCATCTCAACTGGAGACCACGCAAACACATCTATATTCACTCTTAGGAACTGAATAAATAACTTTCTTACCTTGGATGGAAGGTCCTTACCAATCTTTATTACCTTTCCAAGGGCCACTTCTACGAGCTTAATGTCCTTGGGCAGGGTTGTGCTTGCCTCATTTTCCAGGGGTAACTATTTTCTCCTTTTAGCCTCTGTTGGTGCGAGCTTTCCTTCTTAGGCCTTCAGAGAGTTGCCACATATCCTTGTTGCATTGAGGCCTAGTTGATAGAGATAGTTGCATCCTCGAAAGGGGTCACAAAGAGCACCATGAGCTATCTTACATTAGACTAGATATGGAATTGCACTTGGGTTAGTCTGCCAAGTATGGCATTAGAAGGTGACAAGACATCCAGGACGAGAAATTCAACGGTGTGGGGGTCACAGATGAGTTCCCCTTTGTGGTCTTTCCCCACCAACATGAAAGGTATTTTGGCAGTCCCTATTATGGGGACCCTTCTCTTCCTATCCCGAAGGTGCATCCAGTCATAGGGGATAAAGCGAAGCTTTTGACTCTTATTTTTTCCAATAAGTCGGCAAAGATAACATTGACTTTTTCCCCAATATCTAGGTAGATTCTTTCTATGTCAAAATTGTTAATATAGGCCCTGAATGAGAGCAAATCCAAGTGAGGGATAACTATCCGGGGATTCGTCAGCCCTCATTAGGGTCTTGCTAGGGTTAACCACCACTAGTTGGGCAATTCCCGCCCTTGTCTCTTTCAAGCCACCAAGGCTCTCCCTTGATAGTCATGTGAAATACCCCAGCTGGGGGTCTAGGATTTCTATGGTCTCTTAGGGATCACGTCCTCTTAAGCCTTCGACTTCGATCATGATCCTCATCGTCATCCCTTTTACAAGGCCTATCTTCTTGCTTTGGACAAAGGGATGGCTATATAAAAAATATTCCATTAGCTTTCCTGCCTAGATCATTTCTTTGAACCACTTTTTCAGCTGCCAACATTCATCAGTATCATGGCCTTTGTCCTTGCAATATCTACAAAAAAATTTTAGTTCCTTTTTGCCCTAATGAGGCATCGATGGAGGCCATTGGGGAACCTGGTTCTTTTTTCTAGGGCGTATAGGATGTTTGACCTTGTTTCTCTTAGAGGTGGGAGGATGGGCTCTAGTTACAGGTCACTCATCCCTCTTTTCCTAGACCCACCTTCTTTCCTTTGGGTCCATCAGTCAACTAAGCTTTTCGGCATATGTATACTGCATGGCTCAGTTGAGAAATTCATCTACATCCTTTATAGGATTCTCTAAAGATCCTAGGCCAGCCTTGAGTTTTTTGCTAGCCTCTAGGTAATGGCTACGAAGTGTAGCTCCGAGGATAACCCCTATACTTGTACAGCTTTAAAATTAAACCTCTACACAAAGTTTCTCAAGGGTTCATCACGACCTTGCCTAATTTTCTACAAATGGGCCATCATTTTTGGGGTTGGTCGGCTCCCCAAGAAGTGTCATAAGAACACTTGGGAGAGGTCCTTAAATGAAGCAATGGCTCCTGTTAGTGTATAGCTAAAAGCCCTACACATAATCGCATCGGAGGCCCATTTAAGCCTCATGGAGGTAACATACCTTTGTAGATGGTTAATTGGACTGGTAAGGCCATTATACAAGTCAATTTTAGGCATACAGAACCCATCGGGAGTAAGGGAATTGATTATATCATCTGTAAAAGGTTAAAGCCATCGATTCCATGTGCAAGACGTTTCTTCGAGGGCTCAGGAGCCTATATGCACTACTCCATTTGATCAAGCCTTTGCAAGATAACATTGATATCACTGTCTTTGGGTCCCTCGGAATGGTCCAACGATGATTGCTGTTCATGGACCTACATACTTGGGGGTTAGTCTCAGGAAGGAGCCCATTGTGGCTCCTTGAGCTCTAGATGGCTTTCAACGGCCACTTCTAGAGCCCTCAGCAAGGATTTTTGGATTTCCTGTTGCAATGTTGCCATTAATTGCTCAAATAGGGTATGTTGCAAGGCCTGGAACTGGTATTCATTCAATGGTGTAAGGCCCTTTCCCTTGCAGGGGTCCCTTTGGAGCCTGCAGGGTCCTCCTAATCAACCCTTTAGGCTGCTTCTTTGCCTACGGGCCTTATGGACCCAGCAAGGTGATGGCTCTCCTACTTATTCTCTATAAAGTCTTTGTTTTCCAAGCATGACCTCTAAGTATTCATCATGTTTACCATAGATGGTGCCAAATTGATAGTTGATATGTTCATGTGGGCTTGGCCTAGAAGCCTAGCGAATCACAGATTGATGACTTACACACAAAGATAACATCAGGGCCTAAGGATGTGTCCCTAGGGGAAGCCCTCTGATTCTTAAGTCAAACTTATTGAAGGAAGGAAGCAATAAAGAGAGAATAAGCTAGTGCGTCATACCTCAGGGTTGGCAAATATAGGGGTTTATATAGCTAGGGGGAGCTTCGAGGAATTTGTTTTAGGATAGGAATCCTGTAGCCTATCCCATAGTTTCAGGATACTATTTCTATCTAGGGTAGAGCTCCCTTATTGATCTATTTGAGCCCTCAGGTAGGGGGTGATTATTCAGTTTTTCGATTTAAACCAAACCAAATTAGTTGGTTTATTCAATTTTGAGTTTTGGATAGTAAGAAACTGAATAAACTGAATTAGCCTATAAAACTGAATTCAAACCGAACTGAAATATTTCGATTTGGTTCAGTCTAAACCGAATTAACTGGAAAAATGAGAGTAAAATTTTATAAAAGAGGAAATGAGAGAGAGACATTATTTTTCTTTCAAAATTTCAGTCAATATAGAAGATTTATTATTCATAGAAAGAAAGAAAATAAAAATCCAAGCTAATTTGGGTTAGTTCATAGCTTTATTGTTCATGAAATTTTTTTTAAAAAATCTAATATAAAAAATTTCAATTAATTCAGTTATCGAGTTAATTAAAATCCAAAATCGAAACCAAAATTTTTATTATTTGGATTCCATCGAAACAAACCAAATTACCAAATTAACTGAATCAAAATTTCAAATTATTTCAATTTTCAATTTTTTCAGTTTAAATCAAATACTGATCACCCCTACCCTTAGCAGGAGCTTCTATGAGCTTTAGGCCTATTTTCTTCCAATGATGTTGTGATTCCTGATGTTTCTAATGAAGAAACGAACCTCACTAAGATACATAATATTAATGTATCTTTTTGGAATCCACTTTCTACATCTGTCAAACTTATCTTAGATTACATCCCTCCACACCTCTTACATGAAAAATTTCTAAAAATGCATGCATTGTGCCAAATACAATTACAGAAAGATGGTGCTTCTGATACAAAGGTTATTGCAGCTTTTGTTGCCTTTATGACTAGCATTATGAAAGAATGGCACTTCCATCTTGGAGAATATTGGTAGCTTGAATTGCTAAATATTCAAATTGCCAATCAATTCCTTAAAGTGCTCAATGTTGAGTTTGTTGGAGATCAATTTTTTTTTTGTTGATATAGCATGAAAAGAATATTTTGACATGAAATGCTAGCCATACAACTAGAAAGATTTGGAAAAGAATTTTACTTGAAGTGTTATTATCTACTTGGAACTGGGTATGATAATAACAATTTGAAACAAGTTTATCTAAACTTTATCCCAGAAATACATGTTCAATAGGCTCTCTAATTAATTCAACAAAGTGGAAAAACTCTATAAGATTTTTCTTTTGGAATGCCTCATTAGACATTAATTATAGCTTTATAAAGATTATTTGACACTCACACCTTTTTTAAGAAATTTGAACGGTCACATTTTTTGACAAGTTTTGTAATTGACCAAAACTTTCTACCAAGGACAACAAGACTTATAAATACTTTTTGGAGAAAAAGCACCATCACAAGAAGTTCTCCTCATTTTTAGGGAAACCTCAACATTTTCACATGAAGAAAAATATTTTTTAGGTACAAGTGAAGCCCTAGAAAATTTAGGAAATGTTTTATTTGCTAGCAAAGAAGACACTTTGTTATGAATTTCCTATAGAAAAGTTCCAATCAAGAACAAGGATGATTAACACTATGGAAGAAGTAATAGGAACGTATCTTTCTTGTGAAGATATGGAATTAATCTTCTTAGAAATAGATGAAGAGTCTTCTTCATTATTTCCTGCAAAAACCTATTCATCAAATTTTGATTCTAACTCCGTATACACATTAAATATTCAACTGTCATTTATTGAACTATCTATTTTGGCTACTCAAATTATTCCATAAACTTAGGTAACTTTTTTAATTGATAAGAATGCTAAGCCAATACTTGTTATTACTTTTTTTTTATATAGGTGCATCACATGTTATTATCAATCCCAAACTTCTTCCTAATCACACGTGGTTAGACAACAATCAACGATTTAAAATGGCAAATGGTGTTTTCTAGATCAAGAAGATCAATAAACCAGTTAGAATTTGTCTGTGTCCATCCAGGTACCTAGTAACACTTGTCTATAGACATTGCAGAGACATGATTTTTGGATTTGATCCTTTCCAAAATTCACTCATGTATAGTGGACTCATCCTGGTTTATGGATTAAAATTTTTTTCCTTCCATGGGTATATACTTTTAGACTTTACTCTTGTAAAGGTGAAATTATTGTAACAAATTAGGTAGGTAAATGTTGATTGATCAGTCTTGTGTAAAATTGCATGCTAAATTAAAAAAAATGTCCAAATCCCTAATGGAAGGATCCTTAATTTTTCATTGAGCTTCCATTTAAAAGAATAAGGTTGTGTATCCAACAAAGGCAACACATTTAGGCATGACACTTGAGGATAAAGCTAGAGCAATTGCTGAACTCTAACAATTACAGGCTCAAGGACTCATTGAACTAACCAAGTCTCTTTGGACATGCCAAGCCTTTTATGTTAACAAGCAATTTGAACAAGCTCATTGAAAACCTAGACTTGTTATAGATTACAAACTCTTAAATGATTTTTTGGCTGACATAAAATTCCTCCTTCCCTGAAAAAAAATACTCTTTTCTCTAACCTTGTTAGTGCTAGAACTTTCTCTAAGTTTGACCTTAAGTCTGGATTGTGGCAATTAAGCATCAACGGTCTAACAAATATAAAATAACTTTTTGCATAATAGATTACCATTACTAATGGATAATTATGCCCTTTTGGCCTCAAACTGCCCTTTCACTATTCCAAAAGGTCGTGATCCAAATCTTTGAATCCATCCTTCCCTCAGTCTTGTTCATATCAATAATTTTATTATTTTCACCTTGTGCAGGTCTTCATCTTAAGTTATTATACCAATTTTCTGACATAATGAAGTAATATAGAGTTAGCTTTTATAAAAGAATATGGTAATTGCACAAACATCAATTGAGTTCCTTGCAATCAAATCACAAATAAAAAGCATTATGCATAACCTCATGTAGCAACAAAGATAACTAAACTCCCTCTGGTAGTCTCATTAAAAATTAGGTCTAATAAATATTGGGTCTCATGAATCATAAGAGAGGATTTGTCCCTCATCTATCAGAAATTCTTTAACATTTACATGCATATCTCAAGAAGAAATCTCTTTCATGGTCCTTAAGACTCCACCAAGCAATTATCTGGTTAAAGCAAGTATGATCCAGTCTCTTTATCCTTTAAAGATTCTCGATAAAGGGAGAGAGATCATCCAGACAAATGCATCAAATGAATTTTGGGGTATGGCCTGGCTTAAAAAGTTAAATTGAACAAAACACATCCATACTTACAACAATAATGAATTCAAAGATAGTGAAAAGCATTATCACTCTTACTATAAGGAATTCCTAGTTGTCAAGTATGTAATTGAAAATTTTCAATTTCATCTAGTTGGACATCATTTTATGGTTGAAATAGACATATAAGCTTTTACAAAAATGCTGAACTTCTAGTGAAGCAGTTGCCTAATCCTCAATTATTCAGATGGCAATAGTGGTTTATACGATTCTCCGATAAAGTTTAGCATATATAGGGCAAACATTCTTAGCAAACCTCCTTAACTTTCTAAGCCCAAGCTTCATAACAAAGATAGCCTCCTCTTTCTCTACTATTGTGTTCAATAAAGAAGGCAACCTCCTTATTGATGTTGAATGCTATGAACATTTGTCATTTACTTTCAACTAAAGACACCATGTATTTTACTACCATCGCTCTATCACTAAGAAACATAGGTTTGACAATTGCCCAATGAAACCTATTGAAATTCATCCTAAATATCTCTTTGCTCATCTTTTTCATATTCACGATATTTTTGTTGTCCCACCTATAGCCATTCACTTCTTTTTCAAGCCAAAGTGTGGTCTCCTGGGTCATACACCAATGAACACAGTCAAATCCACACCCACAAGTAGTATCATGCCCATTCCTTGTCTATTGTGGTTCTTTAACAATTGTGTCCACTTGTGACATAGTGGGGGCTGGACAAGTAATTATTAGAAAATTTGCTCATTCTCTAGCTTCTTTGGCTTGTTTGATTCTCTAATGCTCTTCTAAACATTGAAGAGCTTCATGAATCATTTTCTGGTTACCGATTGGATAGGGTAGTTAGTGGGAATTATCATGATGCCAAATTCCCAAGCAAGAACTATATGATTATATTGGTATGCTTTCTCAAGAATTCTTTATAATCATAGGGTGCTTCAAGGCAAGATGGGAAACATTGAGGTCAAGGTCCTTGTAATGATAATATATAATGCAAGGAATATATTACATGTGCTATCCTATATAAAAGTGAGGATTTTTCATGAAAGATAATATATACCTGGAAGTGGATATGGGACATATGAATAGATGGGTTTAAGCTTTTATAGTAGAATTTAAGGGCTTTTACCCTGTCACATATAAAGGCAAACTAGGAGAGAAAAGTTGTAATCACAGAGGTATGAAAATTAATAGGAAAGTGTTTACAAAAGATAAGAAACTAGTAAAGGTAGGGAATAGTATAAATGATACCAATGGTGTTGATAAAGCAATGGTACCAAAAGAAATATCTAGAATATGAAAAAGATAAGCAAAAAAATATTTAGGATGGATTCCAACACGTTTCATTAGGCAGTTGTCAAACCCATATTTCTCAATTTGAGAGCTTATGGAGTTGGGCTTGGGAGGTATTCTAAGTACGTCTACCAAGGCATTGGCATTGCCTTTTATATGCTTAACATGAAAAGAGAATCATACAAATCATTGTTGCTATATGAGTAATTAGGCATTAGGCAGCTGCTTATGGTGGAAGTTTAGCATTTTTGGAAAAGACGCTATATGTCCATCTCAACCAAAAAATGATGTGCAATTAATTGAAATTAAAATTTTTCAGTTCCACACTTGATAGCTAGGACTTCCTTGTAGGTAAAGTAGAATGCTTTTCAGTGTGATTGAATACACCATTGTTGTAAGCATAGACTTGTCTTGTTCAATTTAACTCTGCAAGTAGAACTACACCCAAAATTCACCTAATGTGTCTATCTAGAAGATTCATTTCCCTTTATTAGGAATCATGAGACTAAACCACTTGTTTTAGCTAGATAATTGCTTAGTGTTGCCTGAAGGACCAAGGAGGAGATTTCCTCTTGAGATACAATTTCTGACAAGTGAGGGACAATTTCTCTGATATAATTCCTAAGGCCCAATAATTGTTAGACTTGATTTTTTAGAACATTATCATCAGGGACTTCAGTTATCTTTGCCCCACATGAGGTTGTGGATGATTTTTTTTGTCCATGAGTTACATTACAAGGAACTTAATTAATGTTTTGGCAATTATCATCTTCTTTTATAAAAGCATGACTCTATATTACTTCACTATGTCAGAAAACTTTAATAATAGCTTAAGATGAAAACTTGGACAAGGTAAAGAAATAAAATATTATCAATATAAACAATTGATAAGGGAGTGATGGTTTCAAATATTTGGATCACGGCCTTTGGGAAAAATAAGCGGTATTTTTAAGGCCAAAGGGCATAACCATCAAATGGTAATGGCAATCTATTATGCAAAATGCTGTTTTATATTTGTCAAGTGGGTTAACACTTAATTGCTAGGATCTAGACTTAAGGTCAACTCTAGAAAAAATTCTAGCACTTGTAAGGTTGGAGAAAATGATGTTTTTCTAGAAAAGGAAAATTATATGTCAACCAAGAAATCATTTAAATGTTTGTAATCTATAATAAATCTAGGTTTTTCATGAGCTTGTTAAGATCGCTTGTTGGCATAAAATACTTGTCATGCCTAAGGAGACTTGGTTTGGTCAGTGGTTCCTTGAGCCTATTACTATTATTGTTCAGCAACTATTCTGGCTTTATCCTTATGTGTTATGCTTGAATGTGTTACCTCTGTTGAATTCACATCCTCATTTCTTTGAAATGGAAACCCAACAAAAACTTGAGGATTCTTCCATAAGGGATTTACACATTTTTTTTTTTAATTTTAGCATCTAATTAAAGGCTTATACAACAAATAATGTAGAAGATCATCATCTACTTCTAAGAAGATTGACTCCATATCTACATGAGAAAGATCAGTTCCTATTACTTTTGTCACAATGTTGACCATCTTTGTTCTTAACTTGAATTTTTCTGTGGGGAATTCTTGGCAAAGTTTCATCTTTATATGCGGATGAAACATTTGTTGAATTTTCCTATATTTCACTTATACTTGAATTTTTTTTTTCTCTTCTTGTGAAAATGTTGAGGTTTCCAAGAAAATGAATAGAACCTTTTGTGGTGATGTTTTTTCTTCAAAGAGCCTTGACAAATCTTTTTATCTGCTTGGTTACAAAGCTCATCAAAGAGTCCTTGTGCTTGCTCATATTCTTTAAAAAATGTGTAAGTGTCATATAATCTTTGTAAAGCTATAATTAATCTTGTAGAACTCATCTACTTTATTGATTTAATCATATAGCCTATTGACCAACTGTTTCTAGGGCAGAATTCAAATAGGCTTGTTTCAAATTGTTATCACCATATCTTGTATTGAGCATATAATAACTTTTTTATCATCCATGTAAAATGTTTTTGCAAATCATTCTTATTGTATGAGTAGCATTTCATCTTAAAATATTCTTTTTATGTTATGTCAACAAGAAAATTTTGATCTCCAATAAACTCAACATAAGGGCCTCAAATGAATTGATCAATAGCTTCAACATTTTGCAATTTAAGTTGCCAATATTCTCCAAGACAAAAATAACCATTCTTTTATAGTGCTAGTCGTGAAGGTAAAAAAAGCTGCAACAACCTTTACATTAGTTGCACCATCTTCCTATAATTGTGTTTGACACCATGCATACATTTATAGAAAGCTGTCATGCCAAAGGTGTAGATAGATGTGATAAAAGGTAAGCTTAACAGGTGTAGAATGTGTAGCCTAGGAAAAGGTATTATTGTTAGGTAACTTAACATGATTCATTTCTTCACTAAAAATATCAGTGGCCGCAGCATCCTTAACTATAGAGGTCTTAGGGTCATCTAGTTAGGCAATAAATAGTTTGGGTTTAAAAGAGGTAAAAGTGGTTACAGATTTTTGGTAATCCTTTTTGTTTAGCTTTTAGAGGTTGAAGCAGAATCAAGTCTAAAATCAATCCAAAAGGAATTTGATTAAACCATTTGAATCTGATTTTCTGAGAAGGAGACAATATGATTTATGAAAAATGAAGGCAAAAGTTGAAGCACGAAACTTGCAATGGAAAAGTTGAAGTTGTATCTTTCTCATATACGTACAGTGCAATATATATAGGTTGCTACAGAAGATAAGGCTTAGAGTTAAATGATTAGGCTAAGCTAAGTTAGACATCTATCCTAATCGTATCCAGTTAGATGATAAGGATAAAAATATACATGGCAAATATCCAAATCTTAACAGCAACCTCATACTAGAGTGTAGAGATTTGAAAGTTCAGCTTGTATAACAAGTCATGAAAAATGTGCCCACTCAACGCCTTAGTGAAGATGTTTACCAGCTGTGTTTGTGAAAGAATGTAACTAGTCTCCATTGGTTTTGTTTAATGTGCTCTCGAATGAAGTAGCAATCTATTTCAATGTGCTTCATCCTTTCATGAAAAATAGGATTAGTGGCAATATGTAGCGTTGCTTAACTATTGCAAAACAGCTGCATGGGCTATAGGTGTTCAACACCAAGATCTTTCTGGAGTGTTTGAAGCTATAACAACTCATTAATAGCAGAAACCATGGATCGGCATTCAATTTAAGCTAAGGACCTACTAACAGTAGTTTGCTTCTTAGTATACCATGACAAGGGTGCTTGTCCAAAAGATTTCAAGTAGCAGCGAGTGATTGTTGGCTTATAGGGCAAGGACCTAGTTAGCATCACAATAAGCCTTAAGCTATAGGTTATTAACACAAGGAAACAATAAACCCTGTCCTTATCCCAATTGATGTAGCACAAGATTATAAAGGTTGCACCATGATACTCTTCAGTAGGGCTTTATATATGCTAGCTCAAAATGTTCATTGGATTTTTTCAACGGTCAAAGTAACGATTTATTGAATGAAATAGAAAGTACAAAACTCAGTCCAATAGGAAATTGGACCATATAAATCAAAATCCATTCACATAATCAAATTTGCTGTAGACAACAATGGATTATGACACCACTCATACTAGGAACAACTTAATTTCAGGGACCTATTAACAATCCAAAGAAATGAAGTACCCTTTATTGAATAAAATACTTCTCAAGTAGAAGACCTTGTCCCTGAAAATAAGTTCATTCTTAGCCTTCCATATAGCCCATGCTAAAGTGATAAGTGTGGCTTGCCAAGCTTCGGTTTGCTCCTTTCTCATATGTGTGACTGGCCTTGTTTGTAGTATATCAATTAAATTTAGATTAGATGGATCACCAGCCTTCCACTACTAAAAAACCAAGCTTTAAATCTGTCTAACACAAGCACATCTTACAAGAATGTGTCTTGTGTCTTCAATGTAGTTGCCACAAAATTGGCAAATTGAGCTTTGGAAGATGACACCTCTTAGCACTAGGTTTGATTTCATTGGCAGTCGAACTTGGATGGCTCTCCAAGAAAAAAAATATAAATTTCTAGGTGTATAATTTTACACTAACATTCTCTGCCAGTGAAGTTTTGCATGCTAAAAGCTTTGTCATCTATCAAGTGTCTTACTGTTTTAACATCATAGGAGACACCAATATTTGCTACCCATTTGATTTTATCCTCCTTGGTGATGTTCAGGTTGACTGATTGAATAATTGACAAAATATTGTTAAACTCTCCAACTTCCCTTCCACCCAAGTCTCTTTTCTGCTTCCACTCCCATCTCCAGACATCAACCCCCTGATGCGAACCCCAATGGTATAAAGACCATGAAATGCACCCAAGATATTTTTTCAAGCTCCATAAGACATCAAAGAGACTAGGTTTGAAACACCCACCCCTAATCAGCCTGTGATTAGAAACGAGAAGTATAGAACGCCAAGAACACAAGCACACTTGTGCACCAAGGTAGTCCGCCAAGAACCAAAGCGAAATCTCTCCAAAGTAGCAATATTATTTCGGTTGAAAAGCTTGTGTTTACATCTAGAATATGTGGCTTTATATAGGCCTAAACTAGGGTAAAAAGATAGGCAAAATTCGTAGCCCAAGTCACCTAGGAAACCTAGTTACAAAGGACTCAAGAAAACTTAGTCAAACTAGGACTCCTAAACCTTTCTAACCCTGTTTAGTGTATGTTGCGTATGCCACTTGTTCTAACCAACCTGAATTAATTCCATAGCCTAAATAACACCCTAAATAATTTAATTAAACATGAAATTAACTAAAATAAAGTGCAAATACAAGATTAGACCCAAAAACCCCCAAATGGCCTTCTCAGGTGCATTTTGGGCTCTTTAGGGTTTCCACTTGTATCTTTAGCTCCAAGCTTGAATATTTGAGTTCCAATGGAATGAATCTTCCTCTTAGATGTTGGAAAGAGGTCTTGGAAAGTTAGAGCTCAAAAATCCAGGTTGTAGACACAAAATGCAACAAGAACACTCAAAGAGGCTCAAATGGTGCACTTTGAGTGCTGTCCTTGGTACCCTTGCTTTGTGACTTGTCTAGGCACTTTAGAATTTAGTACCAAGCATGTCCATCATCTCCATATGGTGTCTTGAAAGTTCCAGCAGCTCCTTGTGAAGTTCCATGTCCATTCTCCATGAAGTAGCTTGAAACAAAGGCTTGTAGTGCATTCGAGAGCTCCTTAGCTCTCTTCCTTGTCATTGGTCCACTAGAAACCTTTAATGGGTCCTTGCCTTCCTTGATCATATAACCCCCAAACACCCATCTCATAAACCTTGCTTAACTTATTTAATGGAGGGTTAAAAAACATAGGAAATTTTGGCTCAAAGCTTCATCCCCTACCCAATTCTCTCTCCAAGACTCAATCTTATCACCTCTACCTGACTCCCACTTACATGACTCAATAAAAGGGACTCCTAATTATCAATCTCTCCTATAATCTTAAAGCCTTTTTAGCACCTGATCACCCATAAGATCTCATTTCAGACCACACAATTTAACCACCAAACTTCTCTACAAGGAACCACCTTTATTAAAAAATCACCACCACCATTTTCCTAGTAAAGCAAGGTTTTTTTGGATAAGACTGCCTGTACTCAGCCTACCTTTCTCCTCATTCACCAATATTTTATTCTTTAAAACCCATGCTATCTTTCTACCCACCCCGAAACCCCCATAAAAAAATTCATTCTTAACTTTTCAAGGTTAGTTAAGACACCAATATTGTATATATGATGTCAGGCCTCATCGCAGAGGGGCTTAAAAGTCTTGATTAGTTGTCAATAGATGCTCAGATCCTTCATTGATGCACTTTTAGATCATCCAAGATGATTTATGTTGTTCCATTGAGATTTGACACAGTTTGGCTCCAACATGCCAGCTTCTAAAAGAATATCCAGAGCATTTTTTCTTTGGCTAACAAAGATTCTATTGGATCCATATGATATATCGAGTCCGATGAAGTACATTAGCTATCCAAGATCATTCAAATAGAAATAGTCATGTAAAGTATCTTTCTGAAGTGGTCATTGTTTCAAGTTATCACCTACTACAACCATCTCATCCACATACATGAGTGCTACAAGGAATGTGTTGTTAATATGTCATTAAATAAGGAAGAATCTAAAATGTACTATATAAATCCATAATTTTTAAAGGCTATGGACAATTTTGTAAACCATTCTCAGGATGCCTGCTTGAGCCCATGGAATGATTTTTTGAGCTTACAAACTCAAGGATCACCATTTGGGAGATAATCAGGGGTGGCTACATGTATATTTTGCCATGCAAGTCCCCATGTAAAAAGGCATTATGAATGTCTAGATGTAGCTTTCATTTTTTTTGAAGTAGTTATGACAAGAAGACTTCTTATGGTTGTAAGTTTTATGATAGGTGCAAAAATCTCAGTGTAATTGAGACCTACTTGTGTGTACCCTTACATAACAAGGCATGCTTTATATAGCTCCATAGTCCTATAAACCCATCAACAGTGAACCACTTTTTTTTCTAGTGGGAGTGTTTCAAAGACCTATGTGTGATTAGCTTCTAAGGCATCAGTTTCTGCTTGTATGGCACGTTGCCTATGTAAGGCATATCACCTACATAACTCTTCCTGTGCCTCATGATAAGAGCTTAGTTTTCTGTCATTTATTATGGCTACAAGAAAACTTTCATGCCTAGTAGAAAAACATTTATTACTCAAAAAGGAAGAAAAAGGATAATGGGGTACTTGAAGAGATCGTGTTGGAGGCTTGGTTGCCTCGTAGCTTATGCTCAAAGTTCCTCAAATAGGAAGGCGCATGATGATCACAGTGGCTTCTTCTTGGTTTGTCATGGACTTGAGGAGAACTATCTCTTTCTATTTTAGATATTATTCATTGATGTTTTTCAAATGTATTTTAAAAAAACTCAAAAAACTTGGGTGTTTCATTATTAATACGGTCTTTTGATCTAAAAAATTGCTTTTTAATTTTAAAGTGGAAAATTTTTTCGAGATAAATAAGATCTCTACATCAACAATCTTATATCCTTTTTGAAGGTTGGGTACCTGAAAAAAACACAAGTTTGAGATCTTGGTTGAAATTCATCTTTAGGTTGCATTGGATTTGTGGCATAATAAAGACAACAAAAAACTTTCAAGTGATGATAATCAGGCATTTTTCCAAAAATTTTTTCTAGGGAGCTAGATTTTGAAGACTTATAGTTGGCAATCTATTGATCAAATTAGTTATAGCTAAAATGCTTTCCCCCCAAAAGTTTATGGGCATATTTGATTGAAACCTTATTATTGTTGCCACATTCAAAACATGTTGGTGTTTTCTTTTAACTATACCATTTTGTTAAGATGTGCCTGCACAAGAAGTTTGATGAAAAAAGCCCTTGGTCTTATAAGAAAATCGTAAGGCTCCTTCAGCTAGTGCAAGAATAGTATTGCTTTTAACTCTTTTGATTTTGAGCCTAAATCAAATTGTATAAAACTTCAAAATGCCTTAATACTTCAATTTTATGTTTCATAAGATAAGTCTAAGTGGATCATGTACAATCATCAACGATTGTAAGTAAATAACGTTCACCAGATGTGAAGGGATTTTGATAAAGAACCCAAACATCTAAATGCACTAACTCAAAAGGTGATTTTGACTGATTGTCACTTAAAGAAAAAGGTAGTCTAAAGACTTTTGCTAAAGGGCAAACAGAATAGCTTTTGCAAACAAATTTAAAATCAATGCTTGGTAAACTAGGAATAATAATTGGTCTATTTTTTTATGGGTGACCCACCCTTTGATGCCATAGAGTTGCAGCATCTTCCTTCACATTTGTTGTATTCACAATGACATCCTTATTCTTGGGCTCTAAGTAATATAGGCCACCTTGCTACTTAGCTACTCCAATCATTTTCTTTGAAGTTAGGTCCTATAGAATACAAAAATTAGAGAGAAAAATGGCAGCATGGTTGCGCTCCTTAGTGAGTTTACTAATTAATATCAAGTTGCATTTGAAATCTCATGCAAAAGAACTTCTTTTTTTATTATGTCATCTGAGAGGAACATGATACTGAATTTGTTTATATTTTTTTTCATAGAACCATCAGGGAGGTTTAGAGTCCAATTAGAAAGAGGCTAATTTTAAGAAAGGTTTTCTTTCTGCCAAATGACGTAGTTAGTGGCTCATGTATCTAGGATATAATTGGTACTTGGTATGGGTTCAAAAATTTTCTTACCAGTAGAATTAACTAACCCTTGTCCTTGGTCCTTGTTTGAGAGGCCCAAGAAGTGCTCACATTGTTCAACTGTTAAACTGATAGAAGGCATTGCCTAAAAGCTTTTTTTGTCATGTTCCTTTCTATTTGCTTAACTGTCTCCTGGTTCACTTACCATTCTAATGGCATGTCACATAGCTTCATAGGGAGCCCGATAGGTAGCTTATATTGGTTAATAGTTGGGTCGGTAATAGGCAAGGTTACAGTGGGCTCCATGTCACTGTCATACCTTTCATCTCCAATGTTACTATTATTGATTTTCAATATCGACATTACCGTAGCAAAAAAAAAAAATGGGTAAGTGATGGTCTTTAACCTTACTTTCATACCATGTGAAGAATGAAGGCAAAGGTTAAAGTGTGAAACTTGGAAGGCAAATGTTGAAGCTGTACAAAATGAGGCTTGGAGTTAAGCAATCAGGCTAAGCTAAGTGATCAAGCTAAGTTAGACATATAACATAATCATATCCGGTTAGGTGATAAGGACAAAAATATACATGGCAAATATCCAAATCTCAACAAGATTTGTTTGGAGTGTCATGGCTTCAAGCTTGGTTGGTTCTAGGATTTTGATAAAAAGATTTATCTTAGCTGGTGGTGGTGTAGGAAGTTCATCTAGGATAACAAGACCTTTGAGTTTAGGATCTTTTGGCAATTTAGTTTTTAAAGGGATATAAATGTTTAGTGGAGGAAAATGTGTTTTGGCTGGGATTTTCAAAGTTGGTAAAGTGACAGAGGGCTAACAAACAAATTGTCTTTGGTAGGTAGGGATCTTGTAGAGAAAAGACCAAAAGGTTAAGAGATGATAATTGGTAGAGTTTGAAGATCTGGGAGTTGGTGTTTATGGGTAGCCCAAAGATGTTTCAGCTATTACTTCAAATGCATAATTTTATATTAGAGCTAAGAAATTCTTTAACTGAGAAATAAGATTCATGATATCATTTTTAAGATAATTATTTCTTTGCTAACATTTTGCTAAAAGATCAGTTATAATGTTATACACCTTTTTCTCAAGTCAAATTTAATTTTGCTCAATTTTGTTGAGAGAACGCTTTTAAAAACCAAATTCTGTAACTATCAATTCAATACTTGTTCAGTAGATGTATATTTCCTTTAGCCTTTTGAGTCAACTGTAGATGGATGAGGAACTTTCCAATGATGTTTGGTTGAAGATAACGGATCTTCAAACTTTAACGAAGGAAAATCCTCTTTTATCATTTTGAACATATTGATTTGAAAAGTGAAAGGAACTAAATTCTATTCTTTTCTTAAATGTATGAGTGCCTTCTTGTAATAAGGATGTGTTGCCATATTGCGTTAAGGAGCTAGAGGACGAGGATTAATTTAATCCATTGGAAGAAGATCTTTGGTGTCCTATAGGGAAGAATATAAGACCTAATTATCAAATTTTCCTGATAACTCACCAAGAGCTCAACAGTTGGATCTTTATTTTAATATATTTTATGAATAAGCTCCTATGATGAACTTTTTCTTCTATTTTCTAATGGTTTGATCATCTTCATCAAGAAGGTTTAGACAAGTAGTGAACACAAACATCAAACTATTTGTCATTTTTATCATCCAAGAGTTGATAAACTCGGAGCCTTCAACATTAGAGGCTCTAATTGAAACTTGAATCTCTAGAACTGGTTCTCAAATAATGGTCATAACTGCTCGTATGGAGAAGACATCGGAGTCTTATGAAGATTTAGCTTCTTTTTGGAAGAGAAATTCTACTTGGCCTTCTCATTTATCGAGAAAAATAGACATTTTAGATAGGACATGTTGTGTCTACTAGTTGTGGGCTTTATAATTTAAAATCTAGGAGGCTGGACTGAGTTTTTGAAGCTCATCTATGAGAATTTGGTGAGGAACATATGTCAAGTTTGGAACATAGGTTGTACCAACAAAAAGATACAATGTATCATTTTTTATATTAGGCGTAGCAAAGTTGAGTGCATCATTTTGAACTCTGTAACTTATCTAATAGCAGAGAATAGTCACATAGGTGGGCCAGGTTTATTTTGCACTAGCGATCTGTAATTGGATTTTCAAGGCAGACAACATATAAGGGTCCTGGAGAGCCATACATAATTTTGGGAAAAAGGTAACCAAGAAAGTTTTAGCATTGAAAGTATACTCCAAAATACTATTACAAGCATGTTTGTATTTCTTGTATTGAGTATGAAGGAGAGCAAGCCTAGTAGTAACAGTAAGACCTTTCTGCCCGTGATATGTATGAGCAAGATAGACAACTCCAAAATAAAGATCAGTAAATCCTTCAGCACTCCACTAGTGAGGAAGGGATGAAGAAATCTCCATAATAACATATTGTTCTTTTTTGGTTGAGAAAGAGTATGTTGGTCAAACTTTGTAGCTTGTATGTATTTTTTAACTGGTCTACAAAATTGAGCGATAAGGTTTTTTGTTATTGTAAGGCAATGAGATGGTTTTGCAAAAGTTTTGTGAGGATTGATGAGAGGGAGATTAGTCGAAGGAATTTTATCTTCTTCATAAAGAAATTTAAATTCACAAAGGGAATAAATGTGTGACTTTGAGGAGGGTTGAAAATGGGTGGAAGTTGTAAGAGTAGGCATTGAGGTTCCAGATATATTTGATGAGACTGATCAAGAGAGCCATCAAAGATAGCTTTGTCAAATTTATCATTAACCCTCCACGTTTTAGAAAAGTATTTTCTTACCCTCAAGGCCTTCTCAAACCTTTAGTTACACCATTGGTTTTCATTTTGGATATTAAAAATATGTTAACTAGCTACTAAAATGTCAAAGAGAATCAAATAGAAAACACCAACAATATGACTGTGGTTTGTCCCTTCGGACAACTTCGAATTAAATTGTCTTAATTTTCTTTTTTTCGTAATTACGGCTATAAAAATGTATGCACTTTTAAACTTGTTAAGGTGTGCGTGCCTTGCCAGCGCTTTTTTTAGTATAGTAATTCATTTGAAAGAATATCATTATAAACCGTTATTGTTATAACTCAATGGTTATTAATTTAAAAATACTCCAATCTTGTTGAACAATTATACTAAAAATGGATGTTATTGAAGTAACGTCACTATAGATATGTGTGTGTGTATAATTATAAATAAATTTTTAACACCAATACTCTACTATGTTGGGATTTACGCATACACTGGTGTGATCTGAATAAGGCAGCATAACGTCCACCACAGGTGGACATGCATTAAAACGAAAGCCATAACTCTGTATTAGTGTCTGACACTAGATTGAGAATATTTGCTTCTAATTTTTAAATGTCTACAAATCATTTTCAAAGTGTGTGAATAAGGTAGCTTTTTAATTCAAGATTTACATTTAATTGAATGATAATCACGGAATTTTTAAAGGAAATTTATGCAGAAAAATTGCATAATATTTCTATGGTTTCTTATTATTTTTTTTTTGAATCCAAATTGATTATCATTTCTCCTATTATGTTTAAGGTAAAATGATTCATAGTTTTGTGAAGGTTAAATATCTAGTGTAATAGTTTGAGTTTCTATATCTGGAAAGAAAATCTTTTTTCCTAAATATTTATTGTGCAACTGTCCTATTGTAGGGATTGATTGCCTAGTATAGGTTTAGTATCTAAATTTGATAAGATAATAATTCTTCTAGGCAAAATGGGCAAATTTGCTGTTAAACTATAGTAGGTTGAATAGTTTTGCAACTAAATTTCTTTGGAGGCAAATTTATCATTAACATTTTATTGTGAGCAATTTTGTCACTGGCCATTAAATAGTTGAAATATTCTATTTTTCCAAAGAATATTCCGTAGCACAACTCTTAAATAAGTACCTGAAAGTTTTCACCTTAACCCTTAGCAACCTAAACCTTTCATAACATTTAAATTAGTCAAAATCCTGTGTTTGAGCACACACGCCCATTGCTAGTCCTTCTTGTTTTTACCTTTTCTCATTGGCACCATGCAACCCTCCACCCTTGTTACCAAACACTCAATTTATCATATTAAGCATCCAACCACCATAAATCAAACACTTGGACACCATAAACATTTACCTAAGCACTTATTTAGTAAATTTAGATACTTCACCACAAACAAACGACAGTTGCAATCTGTCCTTGGCACGCGTCCGCCAGGGCAGACGCAAAAAGTCTCCCGATCGATTTGAACTCAAAAGTTTTAAGAGTTGAGGTTGCAACAGTTTTGGTTACAGTAGACAATAGTGTTTAATTAATAACAGCATGTTAGGTGCATATATCCTCACAAGTTAATGAGATTGCATGAATCAAATGACACAACAAATGTCGTTTACATTTGTTATAGTTTGTTTAGAATTAAAACGTATTAACCCAAAATAAATTTTTTTTATTTTTATGATTTTTTTAACACTAATGTCATTTTAAAGCTAATATTTTGTAAGTATAATAATCTGTTGGATAATGTCTTTTAATAGTGTAGCTAATATTTTTTTTCAATATTTTACTTAATCAACCAAAAAATAAAAAACTAATAAAAATTTAATTACATTATAAAAAATAAATTTATTTTGCAGATTATTATACATTTATATTACTACCTAAGTCTGATGTTCTCTGATACATTTCATTTCTTTGCCTTATGTTTGAATTAAAGTTATTCATATTATTATTCATGATAAAATTATTTTTGAAAAATATATTTAGAAATAATATTCTTCGTTCATCATTTATATATAAAATTTTTTTCATTTAATTATATAAAGAAACATTGAAGAAAAAAATTATAAATCAATTACTTTGAATAGTGATGAGAGATTTAGAATTTCTACTTTGATGTGATTTTGGTTTGTATGTGGCCTATAAAGAGCTTGTTGTGATAGAATTTAGTTATGAGAGAAAAATCAATGTAGTGAAGAGGCAAGATATGAGGGCTCTAGCAGGGATGAAAGGTCTGAAGTCTAAAGAGGGTTAGGACAGGAAACATTTTATAATTTTCATATATTGTAATTGTATGAGTATAAGATATTAGAATTATCATTGGTGTGTAGGAGATTTATAGGCCAATATAAGCACTAATGGCATATCTCTGTTGTAATCTTTATATTTTATTCAAATGGATTTTTCTCATCCGTAGATGTAGGCTAGTTAAGAGTCAAATAATATTAAATTTGTGTATACTTATTTAATCGTATTTGTTATTCCGCTGCACGTAATGGGTGATTATATAGGAGAAGTTAGGCCATAAAAACATATATACATTAAATGAGGATTGAGATCAACATAATACTTATTTGACTAATGAAAGAATATATTTATTATAACTTTCTTAAATAATAGTTTTTTGTCTGTTGGTCAATTATTTTGGGATAGAAAGAGTCTTAACTTTCAAATAACATTAGTTAGAGATAAAATAAACCATAAAAATGAAAATAAGTCAGTTTTTATTAATCCAACTTAATTCTAAACGAATTGCACCTTCTCCTGTATGTTAACCTTATCCTATAGACAAACTTTCTTCAATTGCGAGATAAGAGTAAAAGTAGTGCTACAGTATTTTACTACAATGATTTCTTTGCCAAGTACTTATCAAACTCATTAAATCGAAATGAGTTCAAGAACAATTTTACTCAAATTACTGTCTACCACAATATATTAATTTTCCCAGATCCACTTTGTAGATTCCTACATCCATAATAATTCTTTTAAAAGTAAAACCATGCCTTAGCATGAAACCTAAGTATTAGATTGCCATAGAGAAAGATAATTGAATGTTTTTGTTTTTTTGCTACTTAGAACTATCTACAAGAAATTCAAGGGTTAAAGCATTAGGAAAGGGGTGGGGCATGTCCCAAACACTGACAGTGGAGAAGGCAGGGTAGAGCCCGTGTCACTCATATCGTGATTCCGAGACATAATTGAATGTTTTGCTCACTTGTAAGCAGCATCGCTGCAAGTGCTTGCCAGTTCCTCCACAGTGCAGATCTCTCAACACAATTAGGTGTAATACCCGCCTGACCCACCTGAAAGTTAGATGGCTATATCTTTAATATCCAAATATGTTGGAGCAGTAGTTAAACTGATAATTTGAAAACAATAGGAGTATAAAGAAACAAAAATGCACAAATCTAGTACCAAGATAAGAATTACAACGAAATCATATATATATATATATATATATATATATATATAGCAAGTTTTGGCTTGTGGTTCCTCCCTACTTATGTCCAACATGCTGTCTCTAAACCCTTGATAGACTGGGTATTGATGCCCAGTGGCATCTTCTCTGTATGACATGGTGAGCTTAGAGGGGGCTTCTGGGAAAAGGGGAATGTCTGAAGAGGGGACTTGCTAAGGGAGATCGCTTGAAAGACTTAGAAAAACAAAGGTTAGGAGGTACAAATGATGCCTGGTGGCATCTTCTTTGTATGACATGTTTAGCTGGGAGGGGGCTTTTGGTAAAAGGGGAATGTCTGAAGAGGGGACTTGTTGAGGGAGATCGCTTGAAAGACTTAGAAAAATAAAGGTTAGGAGGTCCACGGAATATTTTTTCAGGGAGGGAGTCTTCGACGCCCAAGTCAGTATTTCAGTGAGATGAAGGAGAGTGAGAATAGAAGGAACGTTCTTTTTTCTAGTCCCCCTTTCTTACTGAGGTCATTTCCCCTTTATATAGGCGGGTGTAATGGAGAAGTCTGTCTGACGTAACCTGCTCAGATTACGACACGTGTTTGGTCGGATGCAGTTCGTACCTTTGAGCGCTGGGACCTCTAGCCGGCTATAGGCTGTCTTGGCCAAAAGTCAGGGCCGAGGTAAGTCTGTGCGTCAGGACGCGTATGGTGGCGACTTGTCAAAACGTGTCTGAGGGCAGCGTGTTGGGTGCGAGGGTGGCATGTCAGAGGCTCCTTAATTGTTTCTGCTGTACTCCCAATGTCCTTTCAATAGAAGAGACCTCTTCGGAATAGGAGGGCTTTTTCCGAGGTCATTTTAGTAATCTGCGGGTTCCCTTGGCACAGATGCTCCCCCTTTAGAGGTGTTCTCTTCTGCCAGAGGTGGTGAGTCTTTTCCTCCGAAGCCGGTTAGGTCACTTTACCGAGGATAACGGTGCACCGTATTACCGAGGTCTGTACTATCATTCCCGGGGGTGACGATGGATCACCGAGGTTGGATGTTCAGGGTGTCAAACAGCCTTTTACCAAGGTAGATGCTCGCATCCTTTGTGGGTGATGCTCAACTTTCCGAAGGTGGTACTCTGCCCGAGCTTATGAGTTTAATGGGCGATAGCACTTCGGCTATCGGGTATAGTTTTGCCTTTTCACAACCTAAACTTGGGTTTGAGATGCCCCTTTTCTTTTACTCCCAAGTCCTTAAACTTTGTAATATTTTTAGTTTTTAGTATAAAAAAAAATGTCCAACAAGTTTGGGCCAGTCTCCTTTTATATTCATTTTTCTGAGAATATGGCATAAAAGACACACGCGACCACTTTAATAGTATAAAGTGAATTAACCTTTTTTTTTTTTCCTTTTTTACAAAATCGAATAGGGCACATAAACTAATTCTCAAGTCAAAGAAAGAAATGGTACATCCGGTGCTCGTCGTTTGCCAAAAACATGAATCCAAAGACCCAACCTTTAGAAACTTCGGGAGAATATTGCATGCATTAAAAGTTGTTTTTGCACGTAATTTTGTTTCTAATTTTTTTTTACACATCATTTAGTAGTATAAGACTTGGGCAAGAAATTCGCAGTTGTTTGGGCTAAGGATTGTGTGCCTAAAAATCAAGGTGGCTTGCGTATTTTCAGCCTTATAAGTTGGAATATTAATTGCTTCAAATGGAAAAAAAACTCTGGAGGCTGCTAACTGATAAGAAAACTCTTTGGATCCAATTGATCCATACCTATCATGTGCGTGGTTCAAATATTTGAGAGATTGTAGTTTCAGGTAATGTGTCTATCTAGTGGAAGCATATTTTGAAGGTCAAAGTGTAGTTCTCTAATTGTGTTCATGATCAAAACTGGGATTGTGCTAGAAATGGTAAATTTGTTATGAAATTTGCGTAATTGCATGTAATGGAAAATTTTGATAAGGCGAATTGGGCACAAAATGGTTTGAAATTCTATCACCAAGTTTTCGTTTGTCTGCTGGCAGGCTATGATAAATAAGCTGCCTACTTTGGATTTACTAAATCAGTACATGGACTTGACTTCCTCTTTATACCCTCTTTGTCTTCGAGTTGCTAAGTCCATGAATCATCTCTTTTTTAAATGCTCTTTTTCTTTTTCTCTCTAGTGTGAAGCTATGTGCAAGTTGAGATTATAGGACGCTCCAAGACAATGAAATAGGTTATGCAGTTGGTTTGTTCGAGTGGTGAAAGATAAATCTGTGAGGTCTTCATTTCAAAGAGCTTTTGTTGCTGCTTTAGTTTATGTTATTTAGTAGGAACATAATGGGAGAATTTACCAACATAGTTGTAGATCTCCTTTTGACTTACTGAGGATTGTTGAGTCTGATATCTCTATTAGATTTGGTTGCTCTTTGGGTACTATAATGTAGATTGTATTACCTGATTTTGCTATAAAGTGCAGGTGTAGGTTCTTTGTTTTTCTTTTTCTTTTTTTTAGGACAGACTTTGTCATGTTCTTCTTGTAGCCCCCTGACCTCTTTGTAAGTCCTGTTGGGGTTTTTTCGATAGAATGAATTGCACACCAGCCAAGGTGTTTCCTCAAAATAAAAAATAAAAAAAGATAGACTTGGTGAATGTTTTCATATATCTAACACATTTTTTTTTCTGTTGTGCTAAATTGCTTTAAAAGGTTATGGATTTCAAGAAAAATCTAAATTGAATTTGATGCGTTAATTCTGGTTGTTTGATCCCATTATTAACAACTCATGTAAAAATGAAATAGTAAAAATTACAATACACCCTCCCTACAACTAACTTTGCTGTATGATGGAATGCTTATAGGCCGAGATTTGGAACAGCCATATATGATTAGCAGCTGAACTCTTGAAGACTTCAAAGTGTGAACTTTTGTAGTTTTATTTTTATTTTTATTTTTTAATTTTTGGTAATTTTTTGGGCTGGGCCTTTTCTGATTTTCTTTTTCATTCTTTGGGCCTGTCTTTTTTTTCGTTTTTTAGCCATTTTTTTACTTAAGTACATTTTCTCATAGTATTTTGGTTTTTTCTTTTGTTTGTGTTTTTGGTTTATCATATTCATTAAAGTGGTGGTTGAACATATCTGGAAGCCAAAATAAACACATTTCAATTATATTTCATTAAAAATGAGCTTCCCATAATTACATTAAATGAATAGAAACATTTCATCTAGCTTTTGCTTGCACTATTAATACTAGTCAATAACTATGCTATGCAAAAACTTGCATTGCGCTCTTTTATATGGAAAATATAATTAGATACTCCCCTTCATCCAGAATTCTTTGAAATATTTAGGTTTCATACGAAGATTAAAAGAAAGAAAAAAAAATTGTACTGTTTCCCCCTTTCTCCTTCAATTTTTGCATGTAAATTAAGAAAGATAGAAAAATTGAATATTAAATAATAGTTTGAAGGGTTAGATGGTAAAGTAATTCACTGATTATAAATTTTTTTGAAGATTTGAATTGACATAAAATAATAAATGTTGCAAAGGATATGGAACACATAAGTACTTGCTAATTTTGCTGTCAAGGAATGGAGATTATGCTTTTTTTTATTGTTTTCTTTTGGATAAGGTTTTTTTAGATCTTGAATTACACCCTTGATCAGATTTTGTAGGAATTGGCACCATTCACACAGAGTTTATACTCCACGTTAAGTTTCTGTTAAGTCTCTGTTAGTTTTAGTTATACAAAATCAAGGAAACTTTCATGTGGTTAGGGTAGTGTATTTTGGGGATTCTATTTTAATGGTCCACCCAACTTCATTAATAAATATGATAAAATCAAAAAGGAGATTTTAAAATAAGAAATATGGTTATTATAAAAAGAATATTATTCATTCATTTTTTACTGCTTCAAGCAATCATGTTGGTAGACAAATGAACAGTACAAGAGATTCTCAGATTCATAAAACAACCAAACAAACTAAGATTTGCAACCAATCAACGATTTAGGCTACAAAACAAAACTCACGTAAGAAACTATAAGAAAAAATAATTTTCGAGAAGAAATCTATGAATCCTAATCTTAACCTGAAGAACTTAGCATCCTAACTCGTCAAATAATCGAAGTTAGTCACGAGTTGATTCAAACACGCTATAAAATTGAGGAGTTGATTGACAAAATCACACCCATGGGCATGAATTCACTAGATCTTTTGAAAGAGATGGAGAGAATGGTGGACGAAGGTAAAATCTCTTTGATAATTACGTTATCTAACAATTTTAAAAATGAAGTTATGATAAAACAAACCACTAACATCATAATTTATCTCAGTATGTGCTGGCTTGCATCTTTCCCTCAAATGAAACCTAACAAAAAAATAAATAGCTCTAATTAAATATGATGCATATATACCTGTACATTACTGACTCTACCATATTTTTAAGGAGTACTGATCATATAAACTTAGCTTATGTCATAAACCATCCTTCTACTATATACTTACTATTACTTCAACCCCTAACTATATAAAGCTACCATTTGGCAAACGCACTTCTATTTCTATGAAATTATGAGAGTGCCATCGCATCCAAACTTTGCAAAATTACAACTCATGCCATCTAATAAATAACTATAGTGTGAAACCCGAAACCATTCAACTTCTCTAAGAAGCCTTCTCTTCCAGTAACCATCGTCAACGGATTTTTGTCATCAGTCGCACAACTCAACTAAAATCTACATCATCCTCCACCTATAAGAACAAAACTCTGGTTGTAAGTTGAAACGTATGGCCAATATGAAGAGTACAATCTCTGCTCCAGTCATGAAACTTCCATCGTGAAAACCCTAGCCATCGATAAGCAAATTTCTAGTGTAAATCGACGAATCCAACCACGAAGAGACTGTGTGATGAAGAAATGCTTACCAAGCAACTGTAAGTACTTTTCCTCATCCACACATATTCCTCTAACATGTTCCTTCTTCTAGAGCTGTTTCTCTAATATATTCTTTGTAAACATATTTACTCTTTACAGAATGAATATAACTAGAGTAAGAAACAAGAAACAAGAAACAAGCTCCTGAACGAGGAAAAGAGGAAAAAGGAAAGAAAATCACAACGGTTACTAAACACGAACAAGAAGCATCTCTAAGGAAGAAAAAAAATTACAATCAAGTTAGAAGAAACCAAACATCAAAGGTAAGTTTTGTGTTTGTTCTTTTCTGTGCTTGTGTTTGTTCTTTTAGCGGCATCTGTATACTTCTTTCCAAGGTGAATGTGTTTGCCCTCTTACAGTTACCTTTATGTTCTTCTGGAAGACACCTTTTTTTGGTGAAATGTATTTGTTCTTTTATTCTTTGGTATTTGTTCTTTTAGAAACCCTTATTTTTTTTCTTTGTTGCTTACATGTTTGTTTTCTTAGAATGCACTATTTGTTCTTCTTTGTTTATGTGTTTGTTCTTTTTTCTTTCAGTGGGCCTTCTTTCTTCCTTTTGCAAATTGTTGTTGTTCTTGTACATGTCCCTCTTTGTTCTTTTATTATCTTCATGCCTTGCATACAAGTACTTGTTCTTTTGCTATTTGGTGTTTGTTCTTTTAGAAGCCCTTGTTTGTTCTTTGCTTTTGTGTTTGTTTTTATAAAAGGCATTGTTTGTTCTTCTTTGCTTATATGTTTGTTCTTTGTTCATTGTTCATTGTTCATTGTTCTTTTAGAAGGCCTTATTTATTCCTTTTGAAATTGTTGTTGTTCTTGTACATGTCCCTATTTATTATTTTATTATCATCCTGCCATGTGTATAAGTACTTGTTCTTTTGTTCTTTAGTGTTTGTTCTTTTAGAAGCCACTATTTATTCTTTGTCGTTTATGTGTTTGTTCTTTTAGAATACATTATTTGTTCTTCTCTACTTACATTTTTGTTCTTTGTTCTTTTAGAAAACCTTCTTGTTTTCATTTTGAAATTGTTGTTGTTCTTGTACCTTATCCTATTTGTTCTTTTATTATCTTTGTGCCTTGCATAAAGCAGTTGTTCTTTTATTCTTTGGTGTTTAGTTTTTTAGAATGGCCTGTTTGTTCTTTTTTGCCTATGTGTTTGTTCTTTTAAAAGGTATTATTTGTTCTTTCTTGCCTACATATTTGTTCTTTTCTACCCACATTTTTGTTCTCTTAGAGTAAATCTTTATTTCATTGTTTGCTACAAATCATCTGTGACACCAAAGTGCTCTACATTACAAGTTCATGAGCTAATAAAGTTAATATCGAGCACCCTCGAACAGAAAAATGTTGTAGTAGAGGTTGGGTTTGATAGCCTTTTCAATCTTTCCGGGATCACTATTTGGCAGGAGTTGATAAACTTTTTAATCTCCACCTTTGACTGCACTTCTTTGACTCTAACTATTGCAAATAGGAGGGAGATTTAGATTGAAGTTGTTGATCCCCATTTATTGTTTGAGATACCCTTTTGGCAAATCAATGTGCATACATATGACATGCTCTTCACACCAAATACTAATCAAGCTCCCTTATTTGCATCTTGGGCACAACAATTTAGTGGCAAATCCCCACACCTAAAACAACTAAGGGACGCAATACTTCAGGACAAAGATGGGGGGGAAATTTTCAAAAAGAACTTTATTGTCTTCATTATTACACATCTTATTGCTCCAACTAAGGGTGAAAATGAGCTGGGCCGAGCTCAAGCCCACTAGGCCCGAGGTCAACCCATTTTTTAATTGATATTACCCAGGCTCGATCTCGAATTGCTCAAGCCTTAATTTTTTAGGCTCAAGCCCGGCTCAAGGTAGACCTGAAAGCTGGTTAGGCTCGAGTGACACATATAAATCTTTAGTACCATAATTACAAATTAAATGAAATATGAGGATTGAATCTGTAATTTTCAATATAGATAACCAAATAAAAAAAATTAGAAAACCTATCTCAAACTTTCTGATCTTTTGCTAATCTACCCCAGTTTTGTGAACTACACAACTTAGCCATTGTTTTCCTCATTTTGACTACGAAGCCACCATAGTCCATCCTCAGCCACCTGTCAAGTCGATTTATGGGCCACTATAGTTTAACTCATGGGGGATTCAAGCAAAAACCTAGATAAATCAAGAAATTAATAGCGGCAAAGATTCACGTTATGAAAACAATGAAGATTTGCGATTGAGCGGCGGCAAGATTTGTGAGCTGGCTGCTTGTTGCAAACTTGGGCTTGGGTTTCTAGCATCGGTGTAGGGTTATCATCATTTAGTTGTGTGGGGTAGGTGATTCTCATGCACTTGAATCGCCAGAGGCTGACCTTGCAACCATAGTGGAGATCGTCATCGACATAGGGCTCTCATTGTCATGCTACTGGCATTGATCTTGATAGTGACCGCGTGGCTTGTAGGATGGTGGTTGGGTTAGTTAAATAAGCCTAAGGTTCAAGTTATGTTGCGATCAAGAACTTAGGTTTGGCTGGGAGTAGGCATGGAGTAAGGTTATAGCCTGCAAGGGTTAAGGATCTTAGGAGTACTACTTAGCTCATGCCCAACAGGCCCGTGACCTTATAGCGCTAGGTACCTCAAAGCTCAAGCTTGGCCCCAGATTTACTCGAGCCCACTTTTGGTTCGAGCTCATCTCAAAAAAATCTTCCTTGAAAAGCCTTAATTTGAGCTTGAGCTCGAGTTACCCAAAAAAAGCCGGGCCTCTTTCACCCAGAGCTCCAACAACAAAAGTAAATGACTATACACACAGGATTGTGAAAGCAATGAAAGATTTATTAGTTATCAAATATATGAACTAGGCACAGTACTTAATTGATTCCCTTGTTTCATCAATTGAAAAATACAAGAAAAAAGTTCAGTGTTCAATATTGGTGGATGTATCCTTCTTCTACAGGTATTTCTCTTATCTTTTTATAACATTATTATCTTGCTATTGTTACAACTAACTAATTCTAAAAATTGTATATGCAACAACTATACTTTGACAAATTTTGGATGAAAGGCCAACTAATTGTTCCTAGATAGATACCAAGAGTTTCTGGATAAGACAACAAATTAATCATTCAAAGAATCAGCAAAGAGAAAGTTTTAGGTTCCTTTGGACTAGGAAAGGTAATTAGGTCCTACATTAAAATCTTTGTTCATTTTTGTTTGTTCTTTCTTATTTATGTGTTTATCCTTTTTATGTTCTTGTTTTTTTTTTTTACATGTTGCTGTTTATTCTTTTAGACTTCTCTATTTGTTCTTTCATGTATAAGTGTTACTTCTTGTTTGTTCTTTTAGATTTCTCCATTTGTTCTTTTACATGTTCTTGTTTATTCTTGTAACTGTTATTGTTTTTTTTTATACGTCTTTGTTTATTCTTTCTTATATCAATGTTTGTTCTTTTTACATGATACTCTTTGTCCTTTTAGAATTCTCCGTTTGTTGTTTGTTATATCACTTGTTCTTTTACATTTTGCTATTTGTTCCTTTACAACCACTATTTGATTGTTGTTTATGTTTAGGTGACAGATGGTCCACTAGTTGCCATCGTCAAGCAAAAAAGAAAGGAAAACTTGCTCAACACATCTAGACAGAGTGAAAAACATGCACAGGGAGAATAACCTCACAAAAAATTAAAATATTTAAAGAACTAATTGATTCTATGTTATAGCATGCTAAGAGGGATGTCGATGCCAATAGGAATTTTTTTAAAGCTATGAAAGATGCCATGAATGCCTGCCCTGATTAGACAACAACTATTGATAAATACATGGCCATGAGGACACCTACATAAGAAGGCCCATCTGACTTTTAGTTCAGTTTTACTGCCCTTCACCAAACACATAAGTTGACACAGCTATGGAAACATGCAAGAAAATGACTCACACAACAACTACAAAAACAAGAAAAAACAACATAACACACATCTTGTTTGTCAGTGCTACTAAAAGGAGGCTTCAGTAGTTTGCATGAGATTATCTCAAAAAATGAAAATAATAGGGAGGGCGAAGATGAAGAGGACAATCAGATAACTAAAGGAGATTTATGTTTTGATGATCTACTGCAACATGATCATGATAGTAACAATGATGATGATAGTAATTAATAGCCAAAGCAACTAGGAAATGGAGGAAGCAGAGATGAAGTCGAATATTGCAAGCCTGGTACTGTTTGTTCTTTTTTTTTTAGGAATACTTGTTCTGTTGTGTGTTCTTATCTGTTCATTTAACTTTTGAGAGTGAGTATTTTTACATGTAACAAACAAATGAGTCCAAAAAAATAATGAATCAAATAAAGAACAACAAGGGAAGCAAGGAACCCATTAAGGAAACACAGTTAAAGCACAACATGAAAAGCCTAGTAAAAAATAAACAAATTATATATGTTTTTTTTTCTTTCTTATACTAGTGTTTGTTCTTTTTGACGTTTTTGTTTGTTCTTCTACAAGTTAGTTTTTTGTCCTTTCAAACTTTTCTATTTGCTCTTTGTTATATCAATGTTTGTTCTTTTTTATGTTCTTGCTTTTTTTAGAAGTTTCATTTTATTCCTTTAGACTTCTCTATTTTCTTTGTGCAATTACTTGTTCTGATACTCATCACAGCATCTTCTACACCATTAACTCATAAAAGCAAATCAACCAGGCCAAAAAGCACATCTATAAAGCTAATACAAAAAAAAACAAAATAACATTTATTTGAAATAGAAAAGAATAAACAGTATTCTTAAAAAGAAAATATTGAAAATAACATGTACCTTCAACAGGAACATCATAGGAGATCGCCAAAGAATTGGACAATGCACCCAAATTAGATTTCTAAATAGCATATATTAAAGACTGAACATCTACTTCACAATCTAATCCAGCAGGAACAGAGACAGAAGAACCTAACAAACAAAATAACGCCAATGAAACTCCATCACAAATTTAACCAAAAAAAATAATTGAAATATGATCTACATAAATGAAACACAAATAAGCATCAAAATCTCATTTATACCTGAGTTCATACACAAATCTACATAGTGAAGAACATTAGACGATCAAGGAGGAAAATCATTCAAATCTAGATCCATTACACCAGCAACCACAAATAGTAATTAGGAACATGTCCTTCAACAACAAAGAAAAAAGAAAATTGAGATTGAAATCCACTAACAAAAATTGAAATCTAAGAAAATAAGAGATGCAAAAGTCAGATTTGCCAAAAACGTGAGATTAAAAAAAAATAAGATGTAGGACTTGCATAACACAAACCGATAAACCAAAATTAAAAGCAAGAAACGAAAACAGTTATATGCATGACAAAATATTCGAACAAACGAAGAACGATCAATGCAACCTACACTACAAAAGGGAAAAGTATTTCCTACATAAAATTGCTATGGAAAAAAGCATAGGAACAAATTTTGCAGGAAAACCAATAGACAAAAAGGCATTGACTGGTCAATATGGATTTTGTCCAATGATTTTCCTGCAATAACAGAGTAACATCTAAAACCGTAGCATAATTGTCAGAATAAGATGGTGGGAAGTTGTGACATGAAAACGTCCAATGCTTTTCATGCAAATTAAACGGGTAGGAGCCACATGTATAGGAAAAGTGTCAGACATGTATATCCGATGCTTTTCCTATAAATTTTGTTTCCTACGCTTTTGAGACAAATGAGGATATGGGCATTTTAAAAATCTAGGAATTTTATTCCATCGACTTTCCTACAATTTAATTTTCCTATATTTTTATGACATAAATTACTATATATTTGCTACACCAGTCTTACAATTTAACTTTTCATACGTATCCTATGATTTCGCTATAGATTTTGCTAATATATATCCCCACTTCTCCCTCTTCTCTAGTTCATCTCTGTTATTCCTTTGGCATCCATTTTGGCTTTTGCTTCGATGTCTTTTCAGCTCAATCGAAGTGTTTCAAAGTAATTTAGAAGTTAGTGATTTAGATAGTAATTACTTATTTTTTAAGATACAATTATGTGATTTTACGTAGCTGAGTTATAAGACAGCATCATGATGCATAATAAGTATTTACTCATTAAACCTTAGATTCTCCATCCATGATTGTGTTGATGACAAATATAGTATTGATCCAATTCAGATTATGGGTAAAAAAATGCATTGATTAAGTTATATTTATGATTAACATAATCATGGATTGTCCTAGTTGGACAGTTGAAAGTTGCATAAGTAGTGTTGTAGTTAATGTGTTCCTTTCGTAGTAGTAGTTCGTGAATTTTGGTAGACTATTTCCCAAATTATTGCTATAGTGTATTTCTAAATAAGTTGATATTATTGAGAAAAGCTGTGAATGGGAACTGAAGGGAAATGCTACTGAAATTTATGTAAAATGCTACTAAAATGGAATAGTTAAAATGCTTTAGTACTTGTGCAACTTTCAATGGAGTAGGGCCTTTACTTTAATAGAGTAGGTGGTTTAGTTATGGAAAGTTGACATGCATGCATGAAATATATAAGCAATTCATTAACATTACCACTCTAGTTAAATTATATGAAATATAATATATTTATTATGTATTTATGTTGAGGGTTTTTACTATTTATTTTACAAGGGAACCAAATGGCTGCTAATAGACATAAATGGATGTACTAGAGGATAGATAGAGATGGATATATGAATCCTGGATTTATGACCAGTGTTAATGAGTTTTTACAGTTTGTGTATAGTGGTATGGAGTTAGAAATGATTAAATGCCCTTGTCACAAATGCGAAAATAGGTTTTACAGAATAGAATCGAAAATGAGATAGCATTTGTATCGATATGGATTTACGTCAAACTATTATATATGACACTGTCACAATGAACAACATGATAGCAATTTACACAATTTGAATATGGCCCGTAACTATTTTTCATCACACTCATATAGAGTTATAAGTGGGGAATCAAGTAGTGTAAATACGTATGAACAGATGATATATGAATCAATAGGTCCATTATCATCGAATGTAGGATCTGAAAATAGTGAAAGAATATTTGTGGATGAAGAGTTTATCAATGCTGATGTCGAAGAAACTGATAACATCAATGATAATAATGATAATATGTTCGATGTGTCTGAAATAAGAGAGGGCTTACCTAATCTGACTGCAAAACAATTCTATAATTTGTTGGATGATGCAAATGTACCATTGTGGGATGGGTGCACAAAACATACATGATTATCTATAATGACCCAATTGTTGAGTTGGAAAAGTAAGTTTAATATGATGGATAATTGTTTTGATCGAGTGTTGGAACTTATGAAAGAAATATTACCTAAAACTAATAGACTCCCAAAGATGTTATATGATGCAAAAAAATTCACAAAAGGACTTGGGTTGCTATATATAAAAATTCATGCTTCTGAAAATAACTATATGCAATTTTATTAGGAAGATGAGAAATTAACACATTGTCGTGAATGTGAAAGTAGTAGACATAAAGAAATAGTAACCTGTGCAAGAAGGAAGTTGATTCCTAATAAACTATTACCATATCTACTAATAACGAGCAGGTTGAAGCACTTATATATGCCATCGAAAACAACTTATATGACTTGGCAAGCTTAGATCATGCAATGACAGAAGTATGGGTTATCCATGTTAGTCCGAAGTGTGGTGGCACATAGACTGAACATTCCCACCATTCATTACTAAAATAAAAAATGTTCGGCTCAGACTGTGTACAGATGGATTTAACCTGAATAATGTTATTGGTGAAACATACACAATATAGCTGATCTTTGTAATTGTTTACAATCTTTCGTTGGAACTATGTGTGAAAGAACATTTTATTTTTATGACTCTTCGACTTCCTGGTCCTAGAGCACCGAGACATAACATTTATGTATTTTTACAGCCATAGTTTGGGGAGATCAAAACTTTAGAATTGGAAAAGGTTGTTACATAGGATAGTTCTTGACAACAGAATTTTGTTATGAAGACATGTTTTTTATGGAAATTAATGATTTTCCTGCACTAGAAAACCTTTCGGATTGGAGTATTCATAGTAAGCATACGTGCCCATATTGCATGGATGAAATTGACACATTTATGTTGAAGAAATGTAAAAAGCCATGTTGGTTTAATTTTCACAAAGCTTTTTTACCACATAATCACATTCCGACCGAATGTAACATCATTTATCCCAGAGAAAAAGGTCAATGCTGTCGCTAGTCCATATAAGTCTAGTGAGGTAAGTCATGATATGTTAGTTGGGTATTGTTTTCCTTCCTTTGGTTATTCATATGATAAATACCAAGTTGCGGGGTTTGGAGAATGGTATAATTGGTTAAAGCGATGTATATTCTGGGAGTTACCATACTAGAAGCATTTGTTAGTCCACTATAATTTGGATGTTATGAATATTGAAAAAAATTGTTTTGAGAATATTTTCAACATTGTTATGGATATACGGGGGAAAACAAAAGATAACTCAAATTCTTATCTTTCCCTTGAGGAGTTAAAGAATATGCGTCGTGAACTATGTTTACGAAATGTTAGAGGGACCATTGTAAAACTGAAAGCATTTTATACGTTGAGTTGAGAACATATAAGAAAAGTTATTCTATGGTTGAGAATGATAACCATGTCTGATGGGTATGCCTCAAACTTGGGTCGTAAGATTAACTTATGTGACTGTACATTCTATAACTTCAAGAGCCATGATTGTCATATGTTCATGCAAAGGTTGCTTCTTATTGCATTACATTGGTACATGCTAAGTCCTATATGGAAGACAATTTCTGAATTTTGTTCATTTTTCAGAACATTATGCATAAGTAGGATTCAATTTGATGACTTAGAACAATTGGAGTAGAATATAGTGGTTACCATATGTAAGCTAGAGAAGATATCCCTTTTTGTGTTTTTTGAATTGATGGAACATCTTGTCATCCACCTCCCTTATAAGGCAAAGTTGTGTGGTCCAGGTCAATTTCGATGGATGTATTGAAAGGTAATTTTTGGTTATTGGGTTTTACATTCATATTTCTTTCAATAATTTTCACATATTATATGTCAATAATTGTTATATTTTTTTTTAACTTGGTAGACTCATTCAGTCGTTGAAATAAAAGCCCCGAAACAAAGCTTCAATTGAAGGTTCAATTGTCAAAGCATACTTGGCCCAAGAAATGTCGACATTCTGCAGCCATTACTTTGAACCAAATATTCCCCACACGATTAAACAGGGTGCTATGAAATGATGACATCGGTTTGCCTATGGCTCATATTAAGAGTCAAACACAATCTATTTTTAATACAAGATGTCATAATATACCTAACCAAGGTTGGTAATGCTTACTGGATCCCACTAAGAGACATCAAGTGCACATCTACACTTTGCAAAATTGCAGTGAGATTATAACGATTGTCAGGTGCCATATATGTAGACAAGTGTCAAGATTTTTTCTTTCAATTAGATTGGTTTAATTCATTTTTGTATAAATATCATTTTAGGCACTTTGACTCTCATATTATCGACAAGATTTCCCCAATACAATGAAAGTCAATTACAAAGTTATCGAGATGAACATGTCATCTAATGGTTCTCATCATACGTGAGTATCATGGCATAAGAATTTTTATGTACCTAAATGTGTTGTGTTTGTATTTACTCAGCAGTTATGTTATTATATTAACTTTCTATTTTCAGGTTGACCATTTCAAGGATAAACTAGATCCTCGAATTGTGCAATTAGACCATGGTCCTATTCGAGTTAGCACTTTATACAACGGATGTATTGTAAATGGTTTTCGTTTCCACACACAATCCTATAGCAAAGACAAAATGACACAAAATTATGGTGTTTGCGTGAAGGGTGATACATGGGGATTCACTGGGTATAATTTTTATGACCTTATTGATGAGATTATACACATTGAGTATCACGAGAGTGGGCATGAAATCATGATGTTGTTCAAATGTGCTTGGTTTGATCTGACACATGGTGTTCAAAGTTGCACATATACCGGTATTATTGACATTAAATGGAAGTGTAGATTATCACCACCTGAGTCATTTATCTTTACGACACAGGCATAACGAGTTTACCACTTTTAGTGCCCTAACAAAACTCTTCATCAGTGGTGGGCGGTTGTTAAGATGAAGCCACCAGCTTTCATCAATTGTTCATCGAATAATGTTAGTGATTGGTCTGAGGATAATGAGGAAATGTTTGATGAGCAAACACGTGTGTTAGAAACTATAAACGAGCTGTTTTAAGAAGCAATTTCAAGAGAACTACCTATAGTAACAACTGATGGTACCCCCCTTAATGAGATTAATATTCTTGTTGATTTCACGTGTTACCTTGAAATTGTTCAAGACATGGATTAGAATATTGAGGTCACACAAGATGATGAGGATACATCAGATGATGAGGTATCATTAGTTAGTTTAGATTCAGATGAAGTTAAGGATGTTTGATTAAATGTAATTTTTCAAGGCATCTGCATGTTTTATTTAAAGGTGTAATCACTTTGAATGTATGTGCGTTGGGGATTGATGAAATGATATTAAATTTAATCATCAGATATATAATTACCTACAAAATCACAAAAGATGAAAAGTAAAAAAATGGTAATTTACTGGCAATATGAAAAACATTCCCTACATCCTGATCGTATTATAATTTTTTTTTGTTAACTAATGTATCAAGTAAACACTGTATAGATATATAGTCTAACGCTTTTCACACATTTTTTATAAAAAAAAAAAGTAGGAAAAGCCTAAGGCTGCAGTAAATTAAATTTAATAATATCCATTAGCATTCATATGGCAATTTAAGATAATTTATAAAATCGTATGGAAAGTGTAAGACAAACACACTTAAGGTAATGCATTATCCGATGATTTTAACACATTTTCTAAAAAATATAGGAAAAATGTAGGACAAAGACACTTGGGGCTGTGCGCTGTTCGATGGTTTTAATTCAATTCCTGTCTAACAATTTTAACACATTCTTGAAAAATTTTAGGAAAGTTGTAGGGCAAAGAAGTGGGAAACAAAATTATGGCAAGGTGGTTAAATTTTTTGTTTCCTACACTTTTAAGGCATCCTTTAATTTTTGTAAAAAAATCTTAAGAATCTTTACTACGCTTTTCCTACAATTACAAAAATTGAAGGAAAATTGTAGGACATGAGGGTAACTGAATCGCAGGTATTTCCCTTTAAATTCATTGGAGGTGGCTTTAGTTCTCACAACTCCTTTCCATCTCTTCTATGATGTTCTCCTTTAACTCTCCCCATAAATCTCTTCCAAAACTCCCTAAGCCTGGTAATTTTTATTTTTTAAGCAGTTTTGCTATGATATAATTAATGTTTCCTATTATAGTGGTGGTTTATATGATGCATGTATTGCATGTTATATTTTTTAATGACATTTTTTATATTATTTTTTATAGTAATTTATAAAATATGTATGTGCTTAGTTATAAATAATTTTTAGTGTAAGAATGTTAAGTTATATATATACAAAGGCATGTAACATGTATGTGGTAAGTTATAAAAAATTGTTATTACAATAATGGTAATAATAGATATTGTTGTTATTACCATAATGTCAGTGTAATGAGTTAAAGTTAGTACAATATTGTTACTTCAATAATGTTAGTGTAATAAGTTAATATTAGTTTAATAATTGTAATTTATAAATAATTATTAGTCAATTAATTGGTAATTGATAAAAATTGTAAAAAAGGTAATTTATAAATAAATGTTAGTGCAATAATAGTAATTTATAAATAAATGTTACTGCAATAACAAAATTAATAAGTAAATGTTAGTGTAGTATTGGCCATTGTCACACCTCACTCAGGCCCTGGCCTAAGAGTTCCTAAACTAGTTCACAAACCCAACTTCATAACTAGGTTCCTAGCTCTCGGCCTAGCAATCAAAGGCAACTTTTAAGTCTTATTTTCTTAAGTTAAGAGGCCTGGGAGGTGGCCCAGGTGGCTTTAACAAAGGTCCATTAACAACTTGCAGCAAGGGCAAGGCCCAAAACCCCTAACTTGCACAACAAGCAAGGTTTCAAATAATAACTTGCATAACAAGCAAGGCAACACTTAAATGCAATTTAAGTGCATACATGGTGTGCATCAAGTGTACTAACTATATGGCAACCAAGAAGCCCACAAGGTTGGTTTAGATTTCTGAAAACCACAAGTAATATAAGCATGGTGCTCTCGGCCAACTAAGGTACATATAATTGTGTACAACATTTTCCTGATGCAAAGCCCATACTATTCACATAAAGGTGCCAAACCTTGGCCCATAATATCCAGCATACATAAGCAAGCATAATACCATCCATAACCCATACATAACTTGGCATACAAAACCCATAAAGCATCACAAGTCTAGGTGTTAAAGACTACACATATTAACACAAAAAGGGTAGTCTACCTAGCAACCATAACATGGCTACACATGCCATGAAACCAAAAGTATTCATGCCAAGTTATTACATACCAAGACCATACTCCTAATGGTCAAACAAAACCTTCAAAATCCCATATAGAAGTACACACTGCAGCACTAGACCTATGGCCATGTTCATGGTCATAAAGGTGAAAACCACAATCAGAGCTAAGGTCCAAGTATCGATGCTTCTCCTAGACAGTTCCCACTCTACAGCCTGCAAACTTAAGTTATAAGTCTCGGCCAACTAAGAATAAGACTTGTAATGAAACCAAAATGCTAAGCCAAGCACACATTGGCACATACCTTGTAAAACAAGCAAAGTTAGTGCAAACACAAGCAACAAGCAAGTAAACTCTACTCAGGCCGAATGTCCTTGCCTGAAAAATAAAGGATGGGCAATGAGTATAACTCAGTAGGATTCACTTAAAACACATACAACTCATATTGAGTCTATTTAGTTAAGTTGAGTAATCACTCAAAGCTTAACCTCCCATTAGATAGCTCAACCTGCAAAACAAACACCAAGACAAGAAAAACAGGCATATGCATATACAAGATGGGTAACTATGTCATATAATTCATAAATGGGGGTTAGCATGCACATAGAAACACCAAAGCACACAAGTACACACCCACACTCCACATTGTAGCTCTCGGCCATATAAGCCATACATGTACCCATGTGCATTTCTTGCACACAAAACTCACCAATATACCATTCCATTTGGAGCTCCCAAAATGCCAAGCAAATAGGCCACATTCACTTGCATTTCTAGTACATGTACCATAGTTAATTAGCTAATCAACAAAACAACCAAGTATAATCATTAAGCCCATCAAGCAACTAAGGTCATTTGGCAAGTTTTAACCATCACTTAGCCACTCTAGACACTTGAATCATGGTGTATATTACCAAGCAAAGTCAAGTGCCAGTGAACCCTACCTCAATAGCTCTTGGTCACACACAAGCTTTAAGTGTCCAAGTGTTCCTCAACCACAATGCCTATCATAACAATACATAGGCATCAACACACAAGCTCATGGATTAAACTACCATGACTCACATGAAGAACACTATGATACACACACTTAAGCTCTCGGCCAAAAAGGCCCAATATATCCATACATGTGCTGCCCATCATTCCAACATACCACATGATATTCTAATCATTAATGAACATTATCCATGGTATCATTACCAAGTAACCAAGTGAAATGCACCATGTCACACCAAACCATGCTTTCGGCTAAAGTGCCTAACTCCTCATAGTAGCACTACTCAGTATCCCATTTCACTACATAAGCATCTAAACATCCAATAAGCTTGCTCATGGCACAAATGCCATGTAACCAGGTAAAACACACCATTTTACAATAAGCTTAGTTCTCGGTTGAAAACTCATAATCACATAGTAATGTGCTTCATCAACTAACTCAATGTACATGCTCAAAACCCATCAAATGAAGCTTGTTCATAGCACAGTCACCATGTAATCAAGTGATTGACACCTAATTACATCAACTCTTGCTCTCGGCCATATGTCCCTTTTCACATAACCATGTGTTTCATCAAATTTAGTTCCTCATATAATCACCAAATTACTACTAAACATTTCTCATGGCATCATTACCATGTATTCAAGCAATGGGCACTAATCTATGCCACTTCAAGCCCTCGGCCTTAAAGCTAAACTTCACATTACAATGTTCCTCATCCATTCAATCCAACATATGATCATCAAAGCATCATTAAACAAGGCTCATGGCATCAATGCCATGTAAACAAGAGTTGGACATGAATTACCTCAAAGTATAGCTTTCGGCCGAACTTCCACTTGATCAACATGATGTTCTTTGCTCAAGTTTTGCCTAGCACAAACATACATAGGCAGCAACACACTTAGTCATGGATTAATTTCCATGGAAATGAAAAAGAACATCAATCTCAATCATCCAACACATTCGGCCAATATCAACTTCTTAAACCGACACCAAGCTTGTCCAATTAACTCAATCCAACACTAATTTAGCACTTAAATCCTTGTTCATGGAAGAAAATACCATGGATTCAAGGAAATGCCAAGGTTACCTCAAGAACCCTAGCTCAATTGGCTCGGCCTTCCTTCAATCTTCAAGAACAAGCTTGATTTCCAAGTGAACTAAGGCCGAAACAAGTATCTCAAGCTTGAATTCTTCAAAAGCTTCCAAGATTAGCTTGACTTTAAGGAGAAATTTGGATGAGCACTCAAAGAAGAACGCTTGGCCAAACAAAACAAGGAAACCCGAAAATGAACTAAGGAAAATGGCCTTGGTAGTTTTGGCCGAGTGTCTTAAAGTTTAATTAGCTAAAATGCTAACTTTGGCCTTCCAAAAATTTGCATGGTGCAATGTGGCTTTCCATTCCCCATGTGCTCAATGCCGCCACTAAATCCTTGATTCCAATGACACTTTAGTCCATTCTTGGCCCAAAATGCCAAGCAAGTAAACAACACAAGTACTAAAGTCACATAAACTCCATTGTAAAACCGGCCATAACTAAACAACAAACTAGTTAGTTTGTTTAGTTAACTAGTGAATAGTACACTTAGTGGAAGACAAGATTTTGACTAGCAATCATTGTTGTCTCCCACAAATGGTCTAGTCTTGCACTAGCCATCATAAAATTTTGCATGGCCACAATTTCCATCCTTAAGTTTGCAGCTTCAATTGTACCACTTAACTTAGTGCACAATTTAGTCCCCTTTCTCTGTTTCCTGTCAGCTTTCCCATAGTACATTTTCTATGTGCAATTAAGTCCCGAAAGTCTCCAGTTTTGCACCTAAGTCACTGTACTAGTTTCCATAGTCCCTCTTACTTCCCCTTTCTGTTTTCTCTCATTTTCCTTGGTTCTCCTTGGCCTAAGCCAAGCATTTAGGAGGTGCCTAACAGCCATTTATAAATAAATGTCTGTGAAGTAATGGTAATTTATACATAAATATTTATGTAATAGATGGTTCAGCAATAATTAAGAAAATTAAAAACATATAACCCTTCAATTTTAAGATGGTTCACCTCAGACAGCTAGACTCGGGCCTGTTGTGACACCTACACTCAGATCCTGATAGCATAGACCCACGCTCAGCCGTAGGTGCCCTAGACCTAGGTGCCATACACCCCGGTGGCTAGACCTTACATGCCCTAGACATTTGGCACATTGAGCTCCGCATTTCATCACTTTTGAGACACCCAACTCAATGCCTATTACCCGGATATGAGTGAAATATCCAAGTTGTGACATTACCAGCTGTTGACACCCAATTTTATCTGGGTACTGACTTTTTCATAAGTTTTAGGTTAGGAAAATTAGTTGAGGGAGAATTTTTATTTTTAGGGACTATTTGGTCATTTGTTAGGAATTTGGGTCATTTTTATCATTTTTAGGGTTTTGCATAATTAGTTAGTCTATTCACATTTAGGTTATATTGTTATTTTAGTCTACAAATCTTTAGGAATTTTAAGTGTTCATCTAGGGTAGAAATAGGAGTTAATGTAGTTGAGATACTAATTTGGAGTACTAAAAGTCTTGTACGGTCAATTTGGGTAAAAAGAAAAAGTTTGGGAGGAAACTGGGAATTTTTAGAAATTTTTGAGCAAAATTCAAAAGTTTGGGGCAAATATGTCAATTTTAGAGAGTTTGAGCTAAATCTGGCGATTTTATGGAATTTTAGGAAAAATCTGGGGTTTTTACAAAGTTTGGGCTAATCTTACAATTCCTGAAAGTTTTGGGTCGAATTGAAATTCGCACAGAAATTATGGAAGAATAGGCAGATTGAGAGTTTTATTGGACTGAAACTAGTAATTTTATCAGATTGCATCCTAATTGATTTAAACTTTTTCAAATTTGATTTGAATGAAGTTTAAACTCTAAAAAACAGTGTTAATCACGTTTTAAAGTCCCACTAGTATAAATATGGGTCCAGATTTCAAGAGAAGGGAGAAAAAAGTCGAATCCTAAGCTTTTAGTAAAAAAAAGAGAACTTCAGCCTTCAATCCCTGCTCTCACAGCCCTTCTGCCTAGAGACCCTAAACCTTCTCCTCGCGCCGCCATCACCGCCGGTCACCAGCCCCGACGTTCCAGCTTCTCTCTCCACCCCCTACGCTCTATCTTACAGCTCTCCTAGCCAGACGCCGTCGTCCCTCCGCCAGTCTCGTCCCTAGGCGACGCTGTCTCCAGTCGCCGCTTGTCCTCCCCATCACCGTCGCCGTCGTCCTCCCAGCAGAGCCACGCCGCCGCCGCCCCCTGTTACGCTGCCGATCGTCCGAATCGAAGAGGATCCGATTCCTCAACCTTGGCCCGACCCGTTTTGTTCGAGCCTGATCCGCCAGTCAACTCCACTTTCCGGTAAAACCCCTGTTTAGTCCCTACTTATTTTTATTTCATCCATTAAGTCACTAACATGTTTTCTAGTTTGCAGATTAGCCACTGACAGCAAGCTTTTATTGTTTTCTTTATTTTCTTTTGTTTATTTGTCTATTTTGGCCATTCATTAAATTTAGCCATAAAATCCATGTAGGAATATAATCTGGAATGTTTATTTATTTTTATATCTTTTTTTTTTTTATATTTTAGGATAGTTCAATTTTGTTTTCTTTATTTAATGCTCATAATGTATATAAAAATCATATTTAGGAAAATTCATTTCGCGTGGGTTTAATAAAACTCTAGGATGAATTTAGGATGGTAATAAATTACAAGATCCATATCCGACTGATTAGACAGGATCCATGGTTTGGATGAACAATTATATAAAATTTTCAATAAATATATTAAGTTTAATATCCATATCCAGGTAGTCCAATAGGATTTACGGTTTGAAAATATCAAAATTTTATAAAACCAAATAACATTAAATAAGAAGGTTTAGAAGTCCATATCCGGTTGGTTCGGTTAGAATCCATGGTTTGGATATTAACTGAAATTATTTAAAGCAAGCAAAACAAAATTAAAATCGAACTAAGGTACCAATTTTGGGCGCTAGAATGAAGTTATTTTAGGGTAACCGTACTTCTGAACCCCTTGAACTCTCGTAGACCATTTTAAGGTGTCCAATCGACCTAGGTGAAACCGATTAGTGGCGACTCTCAAAAACACGTTGCTGCACCAGCATGCAGGCATCGGCTATACCATATAGGAGATCAATCCTAATTCATTCCTTGATCTAGATGAGATTGGTATATCCAATCATCTATCCAACCTACAACAGACACAGCAGTAGCAGCCGCCTCAGCAGTAGCCAGCTGATGGCGGCCCTAGCCATCGTACATGATACATAGGCAGATGATGGCACCCCACTCCCTGGAAGGTGAGGCCCATAGGTAGCTGAATTACCTCCAGCTCTACATTTGTAGGATTGTCCGATGATCACCCATTGAGAGTAAGTGTTACTGACTTCTACAAATTTAATTGTTGGTATAATTATTTTTTGTTTTTAATTACATCACTTTATATATATATCTTAGTATAATTTAAATTTGTTACAACTTGCTTACTGATGAGTTCATTCGCTCCACCATAGCTTCCATTCATGGGAGGTTATGGGATGAAAGTTGTATAGCTTGGTCACTTGTATTTTGAGCTTTACAAGAGGAGCATGTCACTAAGTTAGAGGCAATTAGTTTATGTACATTTTTATATAATAGTTTATGTATGGACTAATTAATATTTTTCTCTATTTTGATATTGCAGAAGTACTATAAATGGGATGTAGAGACTTTTGCCACATCTGCCGGCTAGTGTTCGAGTACTGCTCACGATCCATATGAAACCGTGTCTATCATTGGAGGAATGTTGCAATTCAGAAGATCCCCAGCTTTTACGACAATCCGGACTACAATTTACTGTAACCACATGTTCTATCCTGCTACAGTCAGCAGGTATGGAACTAGTTGTGTGACCAGCGGCAGCAGGAGGGGTGGAAGAAGCTATCAATGGGTGGTTCCCATGCTAAGCACACAACAGATACCTCAAGCCTTGTTCTGAAGCACATGATGAGCTCTATCCTAGGTGAGATGCACTGGAATCGTATGGTACCAACTTCTCCCTTCCATACATTACAATTTTTTATATGATTTATTAATTACTTAAATTTTTAATGATATGTAAAAATGTGTAGACAAAAGGGCGGGATGGAGTTGAGCCATCATTTAATAAGTAGTGGTCTCATACTCTTAGACGCAAGAAGACCGGTCAGCCCATTAATTTGACTGCACAGCAGCCACAGATAATAAATTTTCATTTAGCATTACTAGCAATGTTTTAAAAATATATTAAGTGTCTTACTAACTCTAATTTCTTGTTCTTCTAGGAAGGATAAGTCCAGTGGATTCAAAAAAAATGCCAGTATCCAAATGACTGCCCGCAGTTCAATGCAAAGGTATAGAGCGAGGTATAAGGCCCTAAGAAAAAGGCCGACTTCCAAGTGTTCCACTCCGACTTGCTGATCCCCCACTTTTGGACTAAATTAGGTATTTTTTATTTCTATTTAACTTAATTCATTAATTTTATAACTTTTGTATTGCTAATTGCTACTTACCAAATTTTTTAGGCTCCATGTGCTGATTTGGCTGAGATTGCTCATCTAAGAGCTTAGAACACCCAACTACAGAGTGATTTAACCCGATTACAGACAAAGCTTCACAGTCAGGTCCAACAAGAGATCAAGGTTGCAATGAGTGCTATGCTTAACAAGTTGATCCACAGGGGATTATACCTGTATCAGCTCTTTTAGACGACCTACGGACTGGATCCTTCATTAAGTATCATGACGACGATGGTAGCTAGCGAGATGACGATGATTAGCCTGACACTGCATCCTATTGAATTTATATTAGACATTTAGTTATTTGTAATTGACTTTTTCTATAAAATTTGATTACTTTTATATATAGTGAATTATTGACTACTTTGATCAATTGTTATATAATAATAATAATAATAATAATAATAATAATAATAATAATAATAATGTCTATAATATGTATATATATAATGCTATATAATATGTTTTTAATTTGTGTATAAATTAATTTACAAAAATCTTTAATGTCTCACAAAATCGTAAAAACAGTTTGATGTCAGAAAACCATAGGAAATAATTTAGTTAGAAAAGCATAAGACATTTCTTGTTACAAAACCGTATGACAAAAATTCTCATAAAAGCATAGTAAATTGGAAGTCACAAAATCGTAGGACAGCTTTGGTCATAAAACTGTACGAAAAATGGGATCACAAAACCATAGGAAACACTTTTGTCAGAAAACTGTAGGATTAAATTCATCTCAAAATGTCGGATAAGCTGGGGTCCATAGACATCACAAAAGCGTAGGATTGTTCTACGCTTATCCAACGGTTTTTATTTCTGACACTACTTTTTCCTATAGTTTTGTCCAACGATTTTAATTTTAGGAAATAAGCATTTCCTACGGTTTCCCTATATTTTTTTCCTATCTCAAATGCTTTGTTCTCTTGTAGTGCCATAGGTCTCAATATGCAAGGCTGGAGCAAGAAAACAGAGCAACTAACGCTCTCACAAAATGACCAAAAAAAACTGGAATAAGTTTAAATAATGGCAAACTTATAATTACAAAGGGAAAAATATTATAATGGCATGGATGTAAATAATTAATATAATTGTGCATTGTCTCTTTGTATGCTTGTAATAGTGCTTTTGAGTAACCAAAAAAGAAAAATAAAAATAAAAAGTTCTATTCTAAAGCAAACATCTAACTTCAGAAATAATTTGTTAAATTACTTTATATTATTTTGTGCTAGTTCAATATTGTATCTGATTGGTTAAATAAGTTTACAGATAAGGTAGCCTAGCAAGCAGGTATAATGGAATATATACAAAGCCTAGCAGGCAGGTATAATGGAATATATACAAATGGTTTTAGACAAGTATTGTTATGCAGTAGAATATCCAAGATGTGCCATAAGAAGAGCAACATAGGTAAGTAGCTCTCCACCTTCCTTGAGGTGTTGAGCGTGCTCTTTCCAAGAACAGCGAATAGCTGCGTAGGCAAGTAAGTCCGCCCAAGCGTGACTGATTCTCTCCCATTTCTCTTGGTAATCCAAGCGTCCATACAATGACAAATTCCTCAGCATACGTGACAAAAGAATCGCGGAGCCTTGCACAGTGGAGTTGAATAAGTGCTCCTGAACAATGTCACGTAGCGCTATTGCTGGATGATCATTTGGATTAGCATTGCCACCTGAAGCAAAAGATAGGATGGAGTATAATGCATTGCAATATTCAATTTTTGCAACTTCCGAGGCCTTGGATTTATCATAAACAACCTTTGACTGGATATATGTGTCTTTGTTGATCACATCCGCGATTCCCATTGGCAGCATCCCTGGACGGACCAATAACAAGTACATCATGTAGTCTGACAGCCGTTTGCTGATTCCAGAGCCTTGTCTACCCAGATATTCTATCGGGTATTGGGGAACCTCAATATTGTATAAGATGTTTGTGGCAAGGTGGAAAACAAAGATGAATTCAACGAAACCTGTAGCCAATTCCGTAATCCAGCCAAAATCATTTTGGAAGGTAAAATAACGTTCGATTATATCGGACGCCAATTTGTCTTCACTTCTTTGGCTAAGAAATTGGGAGTAACTTTTAAGCTGAGTCACATGGGAATGGATAAATGTCTTCAAGTCAGAGTCCACAATCTCCCAGTGAGAATTCCATAGTATCCTTATCATGTTGTTGGGATCAAGAAAGGTTGTCAGGCTACGCCCCAAGCAATATTGCTCTATCAGGTCATGTTGCCCCATCGACATTTTCTTCTCCCTCAACACCATATGCCTTAACCTCGCCCTAAGTATGGGCAAACGATCTATTAGCTTGCGACTTGCCTTCACCAATGACCAAGTTGAGAAGAAACGCATGGCAGTTGAGAGGCATTCAAGAAGAATAGCCCCCAAAAGCAGTAAATATGATAGAAAGATATTGGCTGCTCCATAGTCGTAACGGTGATGATGCCTCACAATCACAAACGAAAATACTGAGAGTGAGAAAATGGCAGAGAGCACACTTAAGGCATTGCTATAATTCCCAAATTTCCTGATATGTATTGGGATCTTGGTATAAAGAGAGTCATAGAGTAATGCCAATTCAATCTCCATTGCTTTGAAAGAATCTTCAGGAGATTTGTGCAAAGCATGTAGGATGTCTGGATCCATGTTTTTCAAAGTGTGTGAAGCAGCAGAGAAGCCAAAAAACAGAGGCCTAAAAAGCATGAATGACAAGTAAGAGTTACGAAGGAATCGCTGCTCCTTGTTTATTGATTCCAGCAAGTAGTCCTTCATTCCTTTAGTATCTCTCCATCCTATTCCCTTAATAACTTTTCCTTCACCGAAAAACAACCGATCCACCAACTGTTTATCGCTGGCTGACCGAAGTGAATATACCCTCTCTCCATATTTGATCAAACCAACAATCAGGATGGGTGCAGCCATGAATTTGGCTGTAGTGTCAGCATGAATTCCAAAGTTGTAGGAAATATAAAGGGCCTCTGACACATGAATCACATAGCCAAGCAGATGTCGAATCCAAATTTGGTTGTCCTCAAGTGAGTAAGCGGTCACATTATAAGGGCTGCCAAGATGCCATAGCAAAAAAGGTGTCCATAACACCACCAAGGACTTGTTTGATTCCACTTTGGCCCTTAGAAGAGCACTGAGAGTGATGGTCGCTATCAAATCTGCTAGCAAATATGTCAAATAGACCACACTTGACACCAGCGAAAAGAACCCTCCAATCTTCCTCTTTCGGAAATGCCCCGAGATCACTAGAAAATACTGAAAGCTGAGGCTCAAAATCATCATTACGTGCACCTCCCATTTTCTCCAGTACACTTGGGTTTCATCAGTTGTTGCCCTCTCTAAAGCCATATCCTTTATCCAAACCAATATTTCAGAGCTCATAACTGAAATACACACGAATGGATCCATGTCTCATCAATATCGATAGACATAAACATGTCTAAAAATGAAGCTAGCTTGCGACACTAACCTATTAACAAAATGTAGTAGCACGTCCAAAAATAATGATGCCAAGCTGATATGGAAAAGCAAGGAGAGAGTTAAACCTTTTGGCTCAAACTTAGTGAGATAATTTGTTCAAAGTCCTCTACTTTCATTCTTTTCACTCTATTTCAGCAGCTACTAAGTTTTCGAAGTCTTATTCTATTTGCGTAGATAAAATCAGAAATTGGCCCTTAAGCTATACAAAATATGACCTTTTAGCCCCTAAACTAATTTCGGTTTCAAAAAGCATATCGAACTTATAAATTCAAGCCCAACTACCCCTAGGTGTTGAAAATGAATATTTCAAAAGAGAAAAACTTTCGCTAACGTTTGTAATAATGCATTAATTCACAACAGCCCCGTGGCCACTGGCCACTGGCGCCCATAAGTGAAGTGCCAAATTAAGGAAGAAAATGTTTTGGCTTTTTAGCAGGATGGGTCGATTTTTTGGTGCCCCTACAAAAACAACGCCAAAAATGGCTTTCCAAAATGTTCTTTTTTGTCATTCGGGGCCAGTTGGCACAAATTTCCAAGTTCAATACATTTTCGAAATCGAATTTAATTTAAGGGATAAAAAGTCATATCTTTGACAGTTTTCGGGACAATTTCCAATTTTGGCCATTTGCAGACACGTACTTTTTTCAAGATTATCTTTTACATTTTGGAAAATTATACTTTCAGTTTTTTAAAATTTCTGTAGTCTGAATTTTTCTTTCAAGTAATTAATTACCTTAATTTTTATATATGAGTGATTGTGAATGAAATGGTAAGTGTTGATAATTATGACAATAATTAACGGAAGACCAAAAATTTAAGATCAAATCCATATAAATTTCGAGAAGCGTGAAAACTTACAGTTAATTTTGTGAAGGGACAAAAAAAAATCTATGAATAATGTTAAGAGTTAATTACTCACGTTAACCTTAACCTTTTAATCATGTTCATGTTCTCCAACCTTCATTTTGTTTGTTCTGTATTCTTAATATGGTTAAAACGGTTTTTTTTTCATTTTTTTTAGATGGAAATTATTGTCATAGGTGGAAAACACGATATCAGCATGGGATTATAGGGGGGAAAACTAGCTTTAACTCCTTCAAAACATTCCCTTTGTTGAGGAAGCGTTAAAACTTTGAAACCTAACGATCTGACTACCTCCATTAGCCACTCAGAAAAAAATTTAGAATTTTAATTGACCTTCATTATTTAGTAGCTTTTTTTTTAATCCCCTTTAACTTTTCCTTTTGGCATTTCATCTAAAATTGAACCAATTTTTGTAAATCATGCTTCAAAGATTTGAGTTTTAAAATTTCAAATAAAATCTACTAAGATTTGAAAGAAATGATAGAAAAAAAAAAGTTAAAGACATAAAAAAGTCTATCAAACCATGAAGTCCAATCAAAATTTAGGAAGATTTTTTTCCAACGTGGTGGCATTGTTGCCTGAAAACTCATTAGCGCAGCAGCACCATAGCTTTGAAAAAAAAGAATTTACGAACTTTCTTCAATTGGGGGATCAATGTAAGAATAGTGCTACACCTATGATATACTCCCTCCATTTCATATTAACTGTCCCTTTTACCTTTTTTAACTAAAGTTTGAATTGAATATATTTATATTAATATGAATTGAAAAAAATTCTCAAAAATGATATTTAGAAACTAGAACCTTTAAAATTTCATTTTCATGTAAAAAGTTCATATTTTTATGATAAATTTTAAAAGAAATAAAATCATAGATTAATTGCTGTAAATAGTAAAGAGAATAGCTTTTGTGAAACAGAGGAAGTATTTTACTAGGATGATTTTTATGCCAAGAATTTATCAGGCGCTTCAAAATTTAAATGAGTTTTGCACGAACAATTTTGCTCCAATCATTACCTATCATAAAATGTTTTAGGGTAAATATTTTCAGTTCTCCCTAAACTATGCTCAAGTTGCTTTCGTCCTCAAACTATCATGTGTTGCACCACTCGTACTGAAACTATTTAATTGTTGTTATTTTATCCTGTCGTCAACTAAACTATTAAATATGGACAAAAAAATACTGCTACATCAACAGCCACATCATCAGTGGCCACATCATTTTTTCATCAATATTTAACGGTTTAGCTGATAGCAGGATGAAATAGCAACAATTAAATAGTTTCAGAATGAGCGGTACAACACATGATAGTTTAGGGAAGAATAAGTAAGGGCATAGTTTAGGGACAACTGGAAATATTTACCTAATGTTTTACTAAGAATTACTTTGTAAATTCCTACATTTTAGAAATCCTTAAGAGTAAAACCATGCCTTAATATGAAACGCTAGCAATAGAAAATTGAATGTTATGCTCACTTGTAAGCAGCATCGCAGCTGGTTCTTGCTATCCTCCAAAGCGCAGATCTCTCTCCACAATCTGGTCTAATACACTCACCTGAAAATCAGAGGGGTTTATATTAATCCATATGTGTTGTAGTCCTTAAAATGGTAATGTAAAAAGTATATGAGTGAATAGGAAAAACAATGTACAAATCAAGTACCTCGATTGGAATAAGACGAATCAAATACTATAAAGCGAGCTGTGGTTTGCAGTTCCTCGCTAATTAATTCCAATAAGCTTGAGCCGGCCTCCTTTTATATGCATTTTTGCGAGAGGGATTCCCATGGAAAACACATGCGGCCTAGGTTTTCTTGCACTAATAATACTAGTATAAAGTAAGTTAACCTTTTTTTTAGAGAATCGAATAGATTATATAAACTAATCCACAAGCCAAAGAAATGAATTGTTATATATTCTGTGCTTGCCTTTTGCCGAAAACATGAATCCATTAAGTTCTGCCTGATGATTAAAGGTCCTATTTTGCAAGAACATGAGTACCACCATTTGCCGAACGTCTAACAAAAGAAAATATATATAAAAAAAAAACCAGCTAAGACTCTAAACTCATCCAAAAACTCATCAAAGTAAAACACAGATGGGGACTACCCCATCTGCAGTTCTGAAATAAGCGTCCGAGAATCTGACTTCAATGTCACTGAGTCGATGCCATGCCTAAGGGCTTCCTTTAACTTGAAATAATGGCAAGAGCTTCAACATAGAGTAGACCCTCCCCATCATACTCAAAGCTGAAAGAAATCGTGAAGATCACCCTAACACATTCATCTCGGCAACAGAACCCCACTGCTCCCCTTCTGTTGCTATTAGACAAAGCCCCATCCAAATTAACTTAGAACTGGGTGGAAAGAGGCAAACTTCCCAACTCCCCTATATGGCTACATGCATTTGGACTTGATGGCACCATGCATCCAAAAGTAAGCCAACTCTCAATCTATGAATGGATAGCATGGGCCACCCACGTCAAAAGCTAACATGAGAACTCGTGAACCACCCAATTATTTTTCATCCATGCCATCCACTTGAAAACTACCAATTTGAGCACCCTTTGAACATTACGCTTTAGCCAAGACCGAACATTCACCTACAATCCGATCCTGGGGGGATAACTGGATGGAGATCTTGAAGGACCTGAGCCGAATAAGGATAATAAAAGAAAAGGTGAGCTATGGATTCCTTTGTTGACTCGCATATCGGGCATAGAAGGGTTACAATCAAGCCACACCAAGAAAGATTGTCTCTAATAGGTAAAGCCTTCATACAAGCTCACAAGAAAAATAAGTGAACCCAAGGGTGTACGAATAAGCTCTAAAGCCACGCCTAAAACTCCAACCAAATAAGAGGCTTTTGACCAAATAAAATGGCAAAAGCTAAGTAATATGCTGATTTCATGTGAAGGTTCCACTATCTTGCATACTACACGTTAAAATGTTATCTATAAAGTGAGGGAAGAGGGGAATTCTCTTCACTGCAGCAGCATAAAAAAGATGAAGTAATGCGTCGATCAAGTCATAGCTCCAATGAAAGCTTTCATGGTTAATTAAATGAACCACTTGTCATTCCTTAATGCTTTAGAACCGAAGCTATGATTGGTTTAGGATGATCACCCTGCAACCAATGATACCTCCAAATAGAGACCAAAGGACCTCTACTAATCCTCCAAAAAGCCCCTACCAAAATAATATCTTGTCTTGCAAAAAGACCCTTGTATATGGCCGACATATGTTTAGGAATCGTCGCCCATGCAAAAGAAGCGAGGTGGAAATACCTTGCTCGCATAACTCAAGCAACCAAACCTAAAGTTTCTTGGACCAGACACCAAGCTTGCTTGCCCAACAAGGCTAAATTGAATGCATGGATGTTCCTAAAACCAAGGCCTATAGCTCCTCTGTGTTATTGTTGTGCCCAAAAGCCAATCATGAGATGATTGTATTTTGCACATTGAATCATGATATTTTATTAAGGTTTTAATCCGGTAATTATGTTTGTTGTTTTGTTTCTGCGTAATATAATAAGCATAATTATAATCCTAGAATAATGATATTCTTAAATGTCTCTAGTCCAGTATTATCGTGGAGCGGGTTACGATAATATATAACGAATAGCATATATGGAGACTAATATGAGATATATAGTTTACATATGGGTACAAGTTGGAGCACTTGTGTACTGGACCGTCCTACCATGAGAACGCTACATGGATCGTTATATGAGAGTCATAAGTGATTCTCATAGTGATCATGGTATATGTAGTCCTTTGACCTAAGATCATCAAGGTTTCCTACATGTAAGTCACATACTTTAATACTTCCCTTTGTTGCTCGTAACTGAGTAAACTTGAAGGAGGTCATTGGGTATATCACATATCATGCGGGGGGTTTTGTATGATCAAAATGAGATTTGTCTCTCATATGTAACGGGAGTGATATCTTCGGGCCCCTTGATAGAGTGAGACTAAGAAAATGTATGGCTATGCTTGGATGAGTTGATATATGATATCAATGTCATCAGCTTAAGTTAGTTTACTCAATAATTAAGAAACCAAAGATTGGGCTATACAAGAGTGACACATTCTATGTTTTGTGCTTAGTTTTGGTATCTTGGGCAATGAGACAATGGCTTATACAGATAATGATCATAATAGTTTAGTCGAATCACCAAAAATCTTGTCACTTGGGTAGCAATGATGTGTTGCTAGACACTGCTCATTGCTTATGATCATTGCCAACATGGTAAAAGCCTATTGGGTTGCACACATAAAGCCTATTTGGATTATTTAAGTGCATGGGCTAATTTATTTGGGTTATGGTTTCATGATAATTTTGTGTTAATAATTGGCCCAAAAGTTGAGCCATTATTAAGCCCAAAATTAAAGCCTAATTGGATTAGGGATTTGAGACCCATTAGGCCTGGAAGTTAAGTCTCACTATAAATACATCATATAGTGAGAAATTCGTAGCCTTGCCCTAGCCTCCCAAAAGTGACAACCGCACTCTTTTCTTGCTTTCCTTGAAGGACACAAGCTAGCACAGTGATTACAATAAAAACGCATCTACCAGGACGAGGTGGAGGCGTGGTGATCCCGAGAGACTTGTGTGGATACCATGGAGAGCTTGAACACGTCAACTATTTAAGTTTTGTAATTCGAGTCAACAGTTGAGTGAAAGAACTCAACCGAAATTAGGTATGGAAATTTTTGAACACCCGGTTTACCCCATTTCACTTGGATCCTGGAGGGTTTCAGTTATATTTCGCTGCGCTTGTTTGGCTCGCGAAACCCTACACTTTGGACATAGATAGATGCTCTCATCTCACCTTGGCTACCTTCCTTTTATCAAAATCAGATGAACAGAAAAAATTGATAGTCAAAGATTGAAGCTTGTCACAAACTTCCATATATAGGCACGAGAACACAGCTATTTAGATGTGATGGCATTGTTTGTACAACTGGCTTGATGAGAAGACAATTGCCTAGTTGAGAAAGAAGGGACACCTTCCACTTAGCCATTTTTTGCTTTATCGGCTTTATAAGAAAGTTGAATTGCACTGACTTCTCGGCCAGAGTAACCATAGGATGCACAGGTATTTTTCCACTTGCAAGCATGTAAAAGTCCCCAACAAATTCATCAGCATTTCCCTGTGCTCTTCAAAACAACTAGGACTGAAAAAAAGACATGATTTATACATGTTTACCATTTGGCCCAAAGCACACTAATACAGCTATAAAGAAGCCAATAAGTGTCGCACATTCTCTTCTTTAGCTTGCATAAACACAATGCTGTCGTCAGCAAAGAAAAGATGCGAGACTAGGGGCAAAAATGACTAATAACAATACTTGAGATTTACTGGTTCAACTCATGGTGCTTTGAAAGAGCAAATAGACCTTTAGTGCAAAATGGAAGCAAAAGAAAAGATGAAGGATCTCTTTGCATGAGACCTCAAGAAGGCCAAAATTGTCTAGAAGGCTGGCCATTGACCAAAACTGAGAAGGACGCCATCTCAACACAACTCATTACCAAAGTAACCCAGTTATCACTAAAACTTATTCGAAGCATCATTCTCCTAAGAAACACCTATTCTACCCTGTCAAACACCGTAGCCATGTCCAGTTACATTGCCATCACACCCCAATTCCTTCCATAAAGACCATTAATGTAATGACACGTCTCTAACGCAACCAAAGCATTATTCGATAGAAGCCGCCTAGGAACAAACGCACTTTGCTTCTTAAAAATTAGCTCGGGCAACAAGGCTTTAATCAGTTAACCAAGACCTTGGAAATAATCTTATAAATAAAAAAAAAACATTGCATAAGCTTATAGGTCTATAATCTGCCACTTGTTTGGATTCAGTCCCTTTGGGATCAAAACATTGAATTCGGTCCCTTTAGGATCAAAATATCGAATGTCTCATTTATTTCCTCAGGGATTAGGCTGCCTTGAAGGATTGCTAGAACATAACTAGTGACTTTCTTCTCCATAATACTCCGATACTTCTTAAAAAAAAAAATGGCAGCAACCCATCTGGTCTTGGCGATTTTGTTGGACACATTTGGAAAAGCCTTAGTCGGACTTCCTTTTTGCTATAAGGTTTGTTCAATGTGTGATTCTTGTCCTCTGATACCACCATGTCGACAATCTAGGTGACCTATTCAATTCTTGAGCGGTTGGAAGATTCAAAGAGTGCCTCAAAGTACTTCACCGCTTCCTCCATCATGGTTCTAACTCTGCAACCTCATTCCCTTCACTGGTTACCAAACATGAAATATAGTTCATGTGTTTCCAAGTTTTTATCCCACTTTTTTAGCCATATGGATTTTCCACGTTGACTCTAATATTTTTCCTCTTGCTCGTATAAAAGACATAGATCCATTTCTAACGTTCTCCTGCATGTTATTGCACACCCCCCATGCAAGTCGGCTAACTTTTGCAATAGGGTTTCAACGTCTTTTATTTGATTATGCAAGCTCGGTTCATCTCTTTTCCAATGCTTAAGACTAATTCTACAAGCTACCAGTCTATTCGAAAGAGAACCATAACTACTCAAACTCATGGTACCCCTAATCACCTCATCATAACTTGACTCCAATGTCCAACAAGGCTTAAAGAGCCAGATTTTCTTCCAGTTCTCTCTAGAACCAAGCAGGTAAAGCTAAAGTCCATAATGGTTTGAGCATGGAAACTGGAAGTGACATACTTGAGCACAAAGGAAAAGTGATGTCCAGTCCAAGGTCTCGAAGTCGTGATCCAATCTTTCCTAAACCAAGACCCCCCAGAGTAAATACGTTCCTAGGTGAACTCACTACCACTGAAAATCAGGTCTAAGAGATTTGCCTATTCAATGGCCTTGATTTACCCTGGGGCACACACTATACTCTTCTCCTTTCCTACCGCACAAAGAAGCTCATTAAAATCACCATTAACAACCCAAAGAAATTGATATTGAGAAGCCAGACAGCGTAGTAAAGCCCAGGATTCTCCCCTTAGTTCCTTCTTCAGGTGATCGTAAAAACTTGTTAACCATGAACTTTTTGTACGTCGTATGCCTACTTTTTTTGAAACATTTTAGGTTGTTTTGGTAGACGGAGATGGAATTGTTACAGCTGATGTTGACCATCATGTCAATATAAAATTGGGATCAAGAGAAATGCTCCACTTCTCACATAGAACACTAGAGCATAGCCAACCCATACTTCCTTCCTTTACACGAAACTGCCAAGAAAAATTGAAACCCTAATGATCTTCTAATTCTCTCCATCTTGGAGTTGGTTTTTCGGGTTTCTAGTAAAAAAACCAAATCCAAGGCCCTTTTACTCACTGCATATAATTTCATAAAGAATCTTGCGTGTGCCTAGGTATATATGTGCTAGAACATGCTTGTAGTTTGGTATATATATTTTGTTTGAGAGCTAATTTAGATGGCTTAAATCAGTCTTTAGCTCTTTTTTGTTTTACTTTCTCAAAGGGGCTGGCTAGGAAGGACAAAATCTTACTCAACTTGACAACATGGCCTGATCCACCCAAACCTATTCTCAACCTGACTGAATTTGACCAGAAAAGTCAATGACCCAAACCCGACCTGAACCCGAACTTGATTGAAGTGTAACATAAGAAAACCTGAAATACCTAAACCTAAATTGGCCCAAACTCAAAATGACCCGAATCCAAGACTGACCCGACCTAAAGCCGATATGACTAGATGGCTAAACCCGACAAGACCCAATTTTAACATAAACCCTATACCTAACCGTAGCTTTTGAACCCTAAATCAAAACTCTAAGTATTAACATAAACCCAAAACTCTAAAGCCCTAAGTCCCTAATTCTAACCATGTAAACCCTTACTCCTAACCCTAAGCCCTTAAACCATAGCATTAAAACCTTAAACCTTAACATTGAATCCTAACCCTTACCCTAAACCTTAGTTTTCATCTTCATTACCTTCTATATTTAGTAAGTCTTATATTTCGAAGCTACCATATTTAGTAAATTCTATTTTTTTTAATATCAATACCTAGTAAGTCTTATGTTTATGACTTTCATATTAATATGTCTCATATTTTGGTTCTTTCAAAACTAGTAATTTCTATAGTTAGTAAGTTTAATAATTATTAGTATATAAATGTAAAAATTACAATATTGGTCCCTAAACTTTTAAATGCAGTGCAATATAGTATGTAAATTTTACAAAATTTCATTTTTTCACCCACAAAAAATTACAAGATGGGTCCTTAAAATTTTAAAATTTTTCTATTTTCACCCAAATATTTTGAAATTTTACAATTCAGTCATTAATAAAAAATAGTAAACTGAAGTAACATTTTATAAAAATTTCATTATAAAAATTGGAAATTATAACAAATTCGTTGGAACATAATTAAGAAATTTTTTATGAATTTTTAATTAAACATTCTAAGAGAAGGAAAATTAAGAAAAATTAAATTGCATAAAAAATCAAATTTTTAATTTAAATTTTAATAAAAACATAAAAAAATATAATCGATTTAGTCATTTCAATCTCTGCATCAGTAACCCGAGTAAACTCAATTGTCAACCTGAATCTAGCCTAAAGCCTGAATAACCCTATTTGAAATTACTGAGACTAAAATTGACCAAACTTATTTTGAACTTGAACTCAAATAAATCTAACCCAACCCAACCTGAATATGGAATCTACACAAATAGAAATCAACTGAGCCTAAATAACCTGACCTATACCCAAATTTATGCTGGCCTAATTAAATTCGAACCTAAATGACCTGATCCAAATCTAGCCTAACCCACCTAATTGTCATCCTTATGACTGGCCTAGTTCTTTTGTTTAGGCTCTTCGTTTGGCATAATTTACAGATGTGCCACTCTCATCACCTAGCATGTGTATGGCCGTGGCTCCATTCGTCTCACTCGTCCTCCATCGTGGGTCACCATTCTTGCGGGTCTTACTCTCCGAGTGCTAACAACGAACCGTAAAAGAGAGAGATGCTAAGCTAGTTTTGGGTTTCAATTTGGCCAGAATCCGTTTTGATTCATTAGAGTGATGCTAATGATGGTGGGAGGGAGAGGATGGGTGATTGCGGCAGCGGCGCTGGCCTTGTTGGTGATGGTTTCAGTGGATGGTGAAAGTTCACCAGCGGGCGACTTTGAAGGCAGAATGTAGTGCGGACTTAAAGAAGGTGATGGCGTACTTGAGCATCGCACAGGGGAGCTTGGAGATGCTGTCCAAAGAGCGAGGGGTGTTTTAAGCGTACTCATGTTATGTGAGGTTAGTGGCACATCTGTAAATTATGCCAAACACAGAGCCTACTTACAAAAGAAGCGAGCAACCCTTTTGAAAAGTGCAAAAAAAAAAAAAAAATAAGGAGAGCAAAAAAAAAAAAAAAAGACCTAGAGACAGCTCTAAGCCATCCGAATTGGCTACGTGTCTTAGATAAAAGTGGCATTTAGAAGAGTCTTTTGGAGGCCGATGATAAAGTGGGGCCCTCAACCTCTTGTAAATGATGATGAGTCTAATATAGCCATCAAGAAGGGTCGGTTAGAGTGGTGAGAGTCTTGGCAATTTGAATTGCCAATCCACTTTTATGTTTTTTTTTTCTTTTTCTAGATTTCTTTTCTTTATTTCATTTTTTTATTGCTCCTTTTGTTTCTTTATTTTCTTTTTCCTGTTTGTCTCTTTTTTTTTTATTTTCTTATTATTCTTTTGTTATATAGCTTTTTTTCCCCCGTTTTATTCCTGTTTTTATTTTCTCATTATTCTTATTTCTTCTTATTCTTTTAATCCATCTTTCTACTTTTTCTCCCATTTTTTCTTTGTTTTTCATTATTGCTATCTTGTTTTGGGTGGATTCAAAACACTCTCTTATTAAATTTCAAATAAGAGAACATAAACTGTCTATTACATAAAAAGAAAAAACTTGAAAGTGCAAAAATAACAAACCTGTATAAAAAAAGTGAATCTACATAGAGAAAAAAATGTATATTCGCAACATAAAAAAATTTGTAGTTTCTTTCAAGTTTGTCAACTAATAAAAAAAAACTAGCTGAGCAAAAAGAACAAACAGTTACTAGTAAAAGTACAACTAGGTCTTCTAAATAACAAACAAATATATACTGATAAAAAAATAATTTATTTCTATGAATAGAACTAGCAACTACTCATAAAAGAATAAATAGATAATAGTAAAAGAATATAAAAACAAATAATTTATCTAAAAAACAAGAACATATAAAAAAGTAAATTAATCCAAAAAAAATCTACTTATGAAAAAACAAACAATACATTGATAAATAATTATAAAATAGTAAATAGTTAATAATAAAAAATAAATATAAATAAAATAAAAAACTAATTTATATATGTAAAAAAGAAAAAATTAAAACAGATTTTTTTTAAAAAAAGAAATAAATCTAAAATATGGAAAAGTATGAATAAACCTATAAAAAAACTGATAAAAAAATATTAGTAGAAGAACAAACCTAATAAAGAATAAATAAGAACTAATAAAACAATATACAAAACTTACGAAAGAACAAACTTGATAAAATAATAGATAAAATTGATAAAAAAAAAAGAACAAAGACGCACACTGTGCACCTATCTTACGTAAGAGATACTCCAATTTTATCTTCAATAATTTTGTTTTTGCATTACTTAGTAAGATTGCTCTTGTGGAAATTTACTTTCAAAGGTTATGGGTTTCAAAAAATAAAAGAAATTAAATGCCGTGAGTTTAGTTGCTTCTTCCCATTATTGAGAACTGATATGAAAATGAAATGAAAAAACAATGGTGATATACTTTCTCTGTCTCATATTTTTTGCACCATTTTCTGTTATGATTCGTCCAAACTCTTTGCACTAATTTCCATATTTTGTAAATTTTTTAGACCCTATTTACCATAATACCCCCATTTCAACCATTCTCTTTACTTTCCAGGCAAACCCCACTCTTTTTCTCTCACTGGCCTCCTTTGAATCTCAACTTGTATAACAAAGCAATGACAAACTATATGGATCAGCTCGCCAAATAAAATTTCAGAATCGACCCTGAAACAAAAAGCAGAGAAAAAAGAAGATCTCAAACAAACGAGAAAAAACAGGAAATAGAATAATTCTGCAACGAAAATTAACTTGATCATTGAACAACTTAATTTAGACGTGAGCAAAACAAACTAGTTGAATGAAATGAAGTTAGCTTCAGCTTCAGTTCTCAAAATCCGCCATTTTTTTATTCAGCTCCACAAAACCACAACTTCCATGGAAACCCAAATTCAAAAAGCTTGAAAAATTGCAGAAACAAAAATCACAGAGAAACAATTTCAAAAGTGGCATCTGTAGAAAGATAGAAGAAACAAAGGGTTATGATCAGGACCAAGGCCTGGAGCAGAACAATGAGCTAATACGACTACTTAAGATCTTCCTCTGTAGCACTCTGATTCACCTTCAATGTATTGTAATAATCCAGCCCCATTATTGCTAAGTCGGAAGAAGAGTTGATCACAAATCAATCAATTGCCCCAAAAATTTCTCAGGCATATAGATTGCCAAAACCAGCGAGCTCCTCCTGAAATCACCAATATAAATCTAAAAATCAAGACGAGACAAGATTTATGGACCAATTCTTTGAGATCAGAGCGGAGGAACAAGGATACGAAAACACTGATTTCTGGGAGCGTATGTGAGGAATAGTTCTTGTTCTTGAGTTGGGTTGTGAAATTTGTTAGCCTGTGGACAGAATGAGACTTCAAATTAGAGAGCCATCCTAGGCTCCTCGCCACTGGCCACTCACTTCCTAGTGCACTAAAGATTGTTTCAGAGCAATCTCGCTAGAGATCGGTTGGGAATTTTCCAAAGACGGAAATGGCATCCTTTCCATTTTCCAAACATCAATTAGGTGATGTCGGGGTGGCGAAGAATTCTGAAAGGAGGTAAGGAGTCTCGGAGTTGGACTGGATTGAAGTGGAGAGGCGAGCAAAGAGAAGAAGGGCAATGTTGAAAAGAAGAGAAAAACAAGGTCCATTCCTTGGTTTGCTTGTGAAACTGAATGGAGTAAGCATAATATGATAGAGATAGTAAATCATGGTCAGGTATACTTGCTATGCAAAGTGTTAAGAATAGTTGACTTGAGGCTTAAGTTAGCTTTGTTCCACGTGATGCTAATCTTGTTATCCTTCGATAGTAATCAGGTGTGATAAGAAGAGGTCAGGTTTATCTCTTGTATGCTTGAGTTCTTGTATGACTCTGCTGTGCCATGTTCATCTTGCTTATAAATACAATGTAACAATAGAAGATCATTGTGGCAAAACTCTTTACTACTAAGAAGAAGGATCTCTCCGTGGCCGATTATTTCCAGAAGGTCAAGAATCTGGCAGACACCCTTGCTGCTATCGGTCAACCACTTCAGGAATATGAAGTTATCTCATATATGCTTGCTAGCCTCACTTCGGAATATGATCCACTTGCCACACCTGTGACAACTAGAGTTGATTCTATGACTCTCAATGACTTATATGGCCATTTCTTGAGATATGAGTTAAGACTTGAACAACACCATGAAGTCAATCAGACAAATGTTGATGGTTCTACTGCCAATGTTGCAATGAGGAATAACTCTCAATCGACCAGAGGTGGTCATGGTCGTAACCCTAATAACAGAGGAAGAGGACAAGGGCGTGGTCATTCTAAACCCGGCTTCACAAACCAGTGAGATTCAAATCAAAGCAGTGGAGTTACTTGCTAAGTATGTGGTAAAATTCAACACTCAGCTTTACAATGCTTTCATAGATTTGATCATTTGTATCAAGGAGACTAGGGACGTTTTGTTGTCGTAGTGTCCACTCCATCGTATCAAATAGATACAAATTGGTACACAAATTCTGGTGCCAGTGATCACACCACTACAGACCTTGGGAATCTGACGTTCAGTGAGAAATATGATGGTTGTGACAGAGTCCAGGCTGGCAATGGGGCAAGTTTGCCTATAAAACACATTGGTAACCCTACAATCCCTGCCATTTCTGTCGCTTTTCGTCTTAACAAAGTCCTCCATGTTTCTATTATTAAGAAAAATCTTGTCTTAGTAAGTAAACTGACCAAAGACAATGATGTATTTGTTGAGTTTCACCCTCATTATTTTATTGTCAAAGATCATGAAACAAAGACAAAGCTCCTTCAAGAGCCATGTAGAAATGGGCTCTATCAGTTCCCTTCAAAAAGCATCTCTTCTCCAAAGGTGTCTGCTTTCCTTGTTGATTATGTCAGTCTCGACTAGTGGCACAGAAGGCTAGAGCATCCTTCAATTCTAGTTGTTCATCAAGTCCTTCATCAAAATAAACTTCCAATCTCTTCTCAAAATAATGTTCATTCAGTTTATGATGCTTGCCAGCAAGCCGAGAGCCATCAGTTACCATTTTCTTCTTCATTTTTTGTTTCAAAAGCTCCTTTAGAAATTGTTTTCTTTGATGTGTGGGCACCTGCCCCTAAGTCCGTCAATGGATATCGTTACTATGTCATTTTTATTGATGATTATAGTAAGTTTGTTTGGCTTTACCCTTAATCTTTCAAATCTAAAGTCTATGATGTCTTTCTTAGATTTTATTAGAATCATGTTGAACGGCTTTTGAATGCCAAAATTAAAGAGCTTTACTTAGATTGGGAAGGAGAGTATAAAAAACTTCACAAATTTCTTGTTTCCAAAGGTATTGAACATAGAGTGTCATGTCCGTATACACATAAACAAAATGGCTTGGCTGGGAGAAAACATCGACATATTGTTGAAACAAGAAAGGCTCCTTTGGCCCAAGCTAGTATGCCTTTGAAATTTTAGGACAATGGTTTTCTTTCTGCCACTTACCTTATTAATCTTATGCCTAGCCCAATCATAGGTAATCTTACACATTTGGAATGTCTCTTTAATCGACAACCGGACTACTCCTGAAGGTTTTTGGTTGTGCTTGTTGGCCCTATTTGCATCCTTATACTTCACATAAATTTGATTTTCAATCAAAAGAATGTGTCTTTATCAGATGCATTTCTCTTCATAAAGGGTATAAATGCCTTTATATGCCAACAGGTTGAGTCCACATATCTAAAAATGTTGTTTTCGATGAAGCCATGTTTCCTTTTAGTCGTCAACTTTTTGTTACAGGCCCGAAACAAGACAGTTGCTCCTCAATCATTCACTTGCCATCTCCTTTTCTTCCTTCCCAAGCAACCGAGATGCCACCTATAAGTCGGTCTCATGCCCTAGGACCTCCAACTACACCCAACGAAATTCAACCATCTCACTCATCTGAGAACTCTACAACAAATGTTGCTCCTGAACCTTCATCGCCTACAAAAAGTGTTGGCCACGAATCCCCTTCACCTCAGTCACCTGCATCATCTACTCTAGCTTGCCACCCTATGAGGACTCGCTTTCATGATAATATCTCCAAGCCTAAGCAGTTCACAGATGGAACAGTTAGGTATCCACTTTCTCAAGCAGTGACTGCCATTATTTCTGACAATAATGATATTGAACCTATAAGTTTCACTTCGACATTGTCTCATCGTTAATGGAGAAAAGCTATGAACGTGGAGTTGGATTCGTTGCAATGGAATGGCACTTGGAACCTTGTACCTCCAACTAAGGGTATGATCATTAATTCATTATTGATTGTAAGTGGGTCTTTAAGCTTAAACGAAGGGCTGATGGCACAATTGAACAATACAAAGCACAATTGGTTGTAGGATTGACTATCACGGTAATTACAGCCCCATCATGAAACCACAAACCATTGGACTTATTTTGTCTATTTCTGTCTCAACTTGACGTCCAAAATCCTTTCTTGCATGGCCTTATTCATGAAAAAGTTTTTACGTCACAACCCCTAGGATTTCTTCATAAGAAGTATCCAAATTATGTTTACAAATTGAGGAAGGCTTTTTATGGGGTTAAGCAAGCACCACGTGCAAGGTACTCTTGGTTTAGTATGCGTTTGCTTGAACTTGGTTTTATTGCCTCTAAGGCTGATGCTTCTCCCTTCGTCTTTAACTAAAATGGAGTTACTATTTTCATCTTCATTTATGTGGGTGACGTTTTAGTAACAGGAAATTCTCAATCAGCCATTGAGAATCTATTACAAAACTTAAAGTTAGATTTTGCTGTGAAGGACCTTGGGTCGCTGCATTCTTTCCTTGGCATCGAGGCTGTTCCAGCTTCGAATGGGTATGTTTTTCACAGCAGAAGTACATCCTTGAGCTACTTGAGAAAATTCACATGGTGGGAACTAAACCTATCCCCACCCCAATATCTACTATAGAAAAGCTGTCCAAGGAGGCTAGAACACCATTGGCAGGCTCTACTTAGTACAGAAGCGTTGTAGGGCCGTTGCAGTATGTAACACTTACGAGACCAGAGATTTCATTTGTCGTAAACAAGGTTTGCCAGTTCTTGCAAACTCCAACCTCAAGCCAGTGGTCAACAGTAAAAAGAATTCTTCAATATCTTAAGCATACGGCTTCTATGGGTCTGCATTTGCACAAGTCATCTTCGCGTGTTCTTAGCGCCTTCTCGGACGCCGACTGGGCTGGTTGATCTGATGATCCGTTGTCAACAAGAGGAAATGTAATTTATCTTGGTTCAAATCTTATTTCTTGGAGTTATCATAAGCAAACGATTGTATCTAGGTCAAGCACTGAAGTTGAGTATCGCTCCTTTGCCAATGCCATAGTAGAGCTTATATAGCGTCAAGTGCCTATTTTATGGTGCAAAAATCTTGGTGCTGCGTATTTGACAGAAAATCCAGTCTTCCATGCTCAAACGAAGCACATAGAAGTTGATTTTTATTTTGTTCGAGAGAAGGTAGCTCGAGGAGATCTTAGTGTGCGTTTCATCTCCACCAAGGATCAAGTTGCGGATGTGCTCACCAAGCCCATGTCAACACAGCTTCACCAGTATTTTAGACAAAATCTTAACATGAATGAAAGATCATTTAGGTTGAGGGGGTGTGTTAAGAATAGTTGACTTGAGGCTTAAGTTAGCTATGCTCCACATGATGCTAATCTTGTTGTCCTTCAATGGTAATCAGGTGTGATAGGAAGAGGTCGGGTTTATTTCTTGTATGGTTCAATTCATGTACAGTGGCGAAGCCACATAGGAGAGGGGGGTGCTGCTCTCCCCTGGGGAAAATTTCAAAATTTTGTAAGTATTAGGTACTAAGTTGGTTATTTTGTAAGAAGTGAAAGACCAAATGCGAATTTTTCTCCCCCAACTGGTGAAGAATATTAAAAGGGTAAGTAACACCAGCAGTCCTAAATCTTTACTTTTCACAGCAAGTTTGTCCTTAACTTCTCAACTATTGCATATCTGTCTCAATTCATTGGCTGACATTGCAAATTCATCTTTTGACCAACAGTTAATGTTGTTAGTGACAGAATTGGAACAAATATACAATAGTTGAGAACTTAGAGATAAATTTACAATAAAAACATAAATATTTTAAATAACTATTTAAATAATTTTTTTTTCCCAGGTTTTAGTTATTGCTAGTCTTACCTCTGCCTAACCCCTAATTTAAAAACCAGGTTCAGCCACTGTTCATGCATAACTCTCTTCCGACATGTGCATCTTTCTTATAAATACAATGTAACAACAGAAGATCATTGCGGCAAAACTCTTTTCTTTACACAGTTTTGTTGATCTTCAACAAACTTCTTGTTTGGTAGAATGATTGTAGGGTTTTTGAAGTTTTGAACGTTTAAGAATATATAATGAGATTCGGCGGGTTTTTTTTTTTTTTAATCTTTCTTTCTTTCTTCTTTTTCTTTAATTTTTGTGGGCTGGGCCTTTACTTGGGTTTTTTTTTTTTTTCCATTCTTCCGCCTCATCCTTTTATCGTTTTCACTTTTATTTCTCTTAAAGTCCATTTTTTCATACTTTGTTTGTCTTCTTGGTTTATCATACTAATTAAAGTGTTGATTGAACATATTCGAGAGAACATATAAACACATTTCACTCTTGATTGGAATATTTTATTCAAAAAAATAAACTTCGATACATTACGCCGAGTGAATAGAAACATTTCAGTTTTTTTTTTTAATTTTCAATTGTTCCTTCATGTGTTTTTGTTGTTTTGTTTTTTACTTCCTTTAGTTGTTCTTTCATTTATTTTTATTATTCTGTTATTTATTTTTTTCATTCTTTTCTCAAGTTTTTCTACATTTTAGTTGTTCTTTTTTTCGTGCATTTTCTTACGCTACTCACTCATTTGTTTTTTCTTGTCATTTATGTAGTGTTTAAATAGTTGTTTTTTTTTGCATTTTAGTATTCTTTCATGTATTTTAGTTGTTGCTTTGTGCTTTTTTTTTTTGTCCTTTTAACTTTTTAGTTCTTTTGGGCATTTTTTTTTCTATCACGTGTTTCAATGAAGTGGTTTTCTCCTTCGCCAATTCAGTTCTTTCATGTACTTTAGTTGTTCTTTTGAACTAGTCCTAGAACCGACCCAATAGGGGAGGCGAAAGCAGCAAGCAGTCTAAGAAGAATGATGGAAAAAGGGAGGTGCCAACTTACTCCGCCTTGAACACTTCCCAAGCTAATATATTGGCTGAATTGGAAAAGCAGGGAGGGGTCCAACGGCCTAAACCAATGGTCTCTAACAACAAAAAGAACATGAAGAAGTACTGCTAGTATCATCGGGACTACGAGCATGACACTAAAGATTGCCACCAACTGAATAAGTACATTAAAGCTCTTATCAAACAAGGTCAACTGAGAAGATACTGTTGTTTTCAGTTACTGAATATGGGAGGCAAAGATGAAGAAGCAAAGTATAACGAGGATGAATATGATTCTAACCAATGAAGGAATTGCCAAAGTCCAAAAAAACAGTCACCCCCTCTTATAGAGGTAATCCAGACTATCACTATAAGGCTCCCCTCGTTGGAAAAAAAAAAGGAAGATAAAGGAAATAACTACCCTCTACTTTCAAAAAGTGTAAAACTAGCACGTGAGATCTGATGGGACCACTGTTAATTTTCCCCATGATGACCCTCTCTTAATCACTGATCAAATAGAAAATTGGGATATAAAAAGGGTTCACTATGATGATGGGTTGAATGCTGATGTTTTTTATGCTCATATATTACCGAAGTTGGGAATATCGGAGGAAGTCCCAAAACAAAAGGTATCCCCAACACACGAGGTGAGCCCTGATGAACTTCTGATTCTAGGTGTCATCGATCTATCGTTCATGGTTAAAGGAAAATCCGTTGGAAACAATGAAGAACTATATGCCTCTATGATGACAAAGTTCGTTGTCATTGATGTTCCCTCGCCATACAATGCCATAGTCAGAAGACAAACTCAAGGGTTGTTGCACCTGAGTTTGAAAGTCAAATACCTGACTATGACCTTTGAAGCTGATAAGGGTGATGCAGTTATTTTCATTGACCAAGCCTAAGTTAAGAAGGTCTTTCTAAAGGCATGCTAGCCTTCCGTGAAGAAAAAGGTTCACACCTCAACAACAATGCGACTAGAAGGACCGCAGGCAAATGTAGAGGCTACGGTTGAAGGAGTAGATGTTAAAACAAAAAGCTTAGAGCTCATTGAAGGCCGAAATACCAAAATTGGGAAAAATGTGCTTGTAAAGGAAAAGACCGACCTTGTAGATTTCTTAAAATCAAACAAATATCTCTTTGCTTACTTGTTGAAGGATATGTCTAAGCATAATTTAACATAGTTTGAACATCAATCCTCTCACAAAGCCTACAAGGCAAAAGAAGCAAAACATCACCTTGAACAAGAGAGCCTTTGTCAAACAGGAAACACAACGGATCCTTGAGGTAGGGGTAATAAGGGAGGTTGAGTACCTTGATTAGTTCAGCAACGTAGTGATTGCCACAAAAGAAGGGAGTGACAAGCTCCAAATGTGCATTAATACACTAGAATGAATGACGTATGCCCAAAAGGCTCATACTCGCTACCTTCAGTAGATCAATTAGTAGATTCCACCTCGAGATACTAGATACTGAGTTTTTTGGAAGCTTTCAGTGGATATCATCAAATCCAAATGAATCTAGCTGATGAAGAGAAAACTTTGTTCATCATTGACAAAGGAACCTTTTGCTATGTCTAAATGCCTTTTGGACTAAAGAACACGGGGGCCACATACCAGCAGTTGATGAATAAGGTGTTTGCAAAGCAAATTGGCAGGAAAATGGAGGTATACATCGATGACATGATAGTTAAGAGCTGATGTTGTCCAGATCACATTGATGACCTACAGGAGACATTTCAATTGCTGAGGAAATTCGACATACGCTTGAATCCCAAAAAATGTGCCTTCGGCGTTAAGGTAGGAAAATTCCTAGGATTCACGGTCATAGAACAGGGCATAGAGGCGAATCCAAATAAAGTAAAAGCCCTCATAGAATCCTAAACTCCGAACTCAATCAAAGACATCCAGAGGCTTACTGGAAAAATAACAGCCCTAAGTCATTTTTTCTCACACTGTGCCAATAGATGTAGACCATTATCTATGACCTTAACAAGAGAGATGAAAAATACATCAGAGCCGAAGGCCCTTCAAATCCTTGTAAAAATGACTACCAAATGGCCTAGGAGAGGCTTAAGATATACTTCTCTGAACTACCTACTCTCACGCAGCCAAAAGAATGTGAGCCCCTTGTCCTCTACCTTGCCATCAGCAAAAAAGTAGTGGGCTTCATCTTGGTATATGAGGGACAAAATTGGAAAAAAATGGCTTGCATACTACGTGAGCAAATCACTTCATGGGGCTGAGGTAAATTACCCGATGATGTAAAAAGCCATATATGCCCTGGTTTTGGCAGGACAATGCCTTCAGCCTTATTTTCAAGGCCACCCAATCATCATCCAAAGTGGTCATCCCCTCCGGGATGTGATGAAGAAAGTAGACCATTCGGGAAGACTTTTTAAATGGTGCATAGGGCTCAGTGAGTATGACAAAGTTACAAGCCAAGGAAAGTGATCAAGGCAGAGGCGCTTGCAAATTTTATCGCTGAACTACCTCCAAATTTCAAAAGGCAGCCACCATTGAGGAAGATTGTGAGCCAAAATGTCACCTATTCATTGATAGAGCATCAGGCATGGAGTGCCAAAAAGCAGGCATAATTTTGAAAAGGCCAGAAGGAATGGAAATGTCAAGGGCCATCAAATTTGGTTTCCAAGTGACAAAAAATATAGCCAACTACAAAGCCCTCATTAACAGACTTCACCTCGCTAGAAGCAAAGCCATTAAGTCTCTTTAGGCTTACAGCGACTCACAGCTATTAGTTCGGTAATCAAGAGGGAAGTATGAGGTCAGGGAGTTGAGACTCAAGAAATATTTCAATTTTCACAAAAGAAGTTATGGAGAAGTTCGACAATGTGCTCATAGAAAAGGTTCCTTGAATGAAGAACGCAAAAATGGATGCTTAAGCGACGTTAGATGGGTGCACTGAAATGCAAAGAGTGCCAAGCATAAATATAAACCATATAATGAACATTCAAGGAGGATGAAGAGCACCGCTCTGGAAATTCCTAGCCGAAGGAAAGGTGCCTGATCACCCTATTGAAGCTTTGAAAGTCAAGCGAAGGGCTGAAAGATATTTCCTCATTGGCAAAGAACTTAATCTGCAATACTACTCCAGCCCTCTGCAAAAATGCAATGGAGAGGCAGACACAGAGTCTATCCTAAGGGAAATACACAAAAGGATGGGTGGTTCTCACATCGGTACAGATGCTTTGGCTAGTGTCATACTTCGATGGGGATATTTCTAGCCAACCATGAGACAAAACTCACATAGACTTGTAAGAAGCTGTGATATATGCGAACATCATTCACCTAGGCAAAGAATGCCATTTGAGGTTATGACATCAGTGAATTATCCTTGTTATTTTGCCGTATGGGGCATAAACCTAATGGGCCTACTCCCCACTACTCTGGGAGGGGTAAAGTACTGCATGGTGGCGGTAGTATATTTTACAAAATGGATAGAAGTGGAGCCATTGGTGTCTATATCAGCAAAAGAAATCCAAAAATTCATGTGAAAAAAACATTATATGCAGGTTCGGCTGTCTAAGGGTGCTGGTGCAGGATAACGAAACTCAGTTCACTGGTAAAGGATTCTAGAAGTTTGCCACTGATTATGGCATCAAGATACATTTCACCCTAGTAGCACATCCATAGAGTAATGGCCAAGTTGAAGTCTCCAACTGAACCATAAAAGATGGCTTGAAGAAATGACTGGGAGAAGCTAAAGAAAAATCGCCATGGGTGCTACTTAGTGTTTTATGGAGCTACTGGACAACTCCAAGGAAGGCAACTCAGGAAACTTTGTTCTCTCTTGCTTATGGTAGTGAAGCCTTAGTTCCCATTAAAATTGTGCATTCATGCTTAAAAGTACAAATCTTCAACCACGAGTCTAATGAAGTAGGCTTAAGGGCCAAGCTAAACTTATTGGAAGAGCACAGAGAGTTGGCCGAGCTCCAAAGAAGGGCATTTCAGCAAAGAATGGCTACTTCCATAAATCGAAAGGTTAAGTTGAAGGGAATCAAAATTGGTAACTTGGTGCTCCACTTTATCGAGGTTGAGCCTCAAAGACCTGTGCATGGGGTTCTAAGGGCAAATTGGGAAGGATTTTACCTAGTTACCACCAAAGTCAAACTAGGGGTCTTTAAATTGAAAGATGCCTTCAGATAAGAGCCAAAAAACACATGGCACACAAATTGTCTGAAAAGACACTTGCTTAATTTAGCTGAAGTGCACTTTCAAAAGACAAATACTTAATGCAAGAAAAGCATGGCAAAGAAAAAAGTTTCGTGGGAAGAGCACGCCCAAACTCATGAATTAAGTCCCTATACTTAGGAAAATCATGAGAATAATGAAAGTCCTTACTATTGCCGAAACAAGTAGAGAAGAGCCGAAGTTCTAAAGAAACCTCAGCCACTAAGCCAAACAATGAAGTTAAACTCACGGCTTAGGAAATATTCTAATCCAGAAGGCACGTGGAAAAGCTGAAGGATTGACAATGCATTGTTAAAGCAAGTGAATGCACAGATTAATCCTTCAAAGTACGAACGCCCAATGGGCCAAAGCATAAAGTCAATAACCACAGAAAAGCTAAAGAATGTTGCTTAAAAAAAATAGACGAAGTAAAAATAACTGAATAAAGGATTTATTTACATTGAAAAAGCCGATCTATGGCCAAAGTACAAGCATGTGCGAATAATAGTAGCATGCAAAAAATAGGGAAAAAAGAAAATAATAATATAAAGGAGTAACGAATTCAAAGGTCGACGCCCGCGTTGTCTTCTGCTTCTTCTTCTTCATCTTCCTCCTCTTTCTCCCTTTCCTCAACCTTAGTTCCTTTATCATTAGGAAGGTCTTCAGCTCACTAAGGTACTTGTCTTTGGACCACATCGATATTTTCCCCTCGGGCCTCCGGAAGGCATTCGGATAAGAAAGGTCGGTGCCTCTTAAGAACTTGATAGCGGGTAAGAAAAAAGCCATCTCGAAGTCCCAGGATGGTGATAATGGTGATCTTTTGCAGCTCCTCCCCATCATTTTATTTTCCAGCTTTAGCTTCTTGATCCTCAGTTTGGCTTCATGAAGCTCTTTCCGAAGGTCCTTCTTATTCTTCAAGTATCACTTCACCTTTTGATCAAGGTCATAATGGTTGACCTTGACAATGTTATGATCAATGGACACGAGGGAAAGCTGATGGCCAAGGCCCTCAATATAAGAGTTGGCTTTACATTCGATGGCCTTCACCTCCTCACCGACCAGCTTCTTCAGTTCCACGAGCTTAGTGATGGTCTTGTACTTCAACTTGCCAAACTTAAAGGCCATGTCAGTGAGGGTCCCCTTGGCCTTTGCCAAACTCTCTTTGACTTTATTCTAGATTTGCATTTATTTTATTACGAAATCCTAGAAATACCCAGAGATAATGAAGAACTGGCTAAAAAGAAAATGACTTAGCTGTCACCAAACATAAGAGGTGAAATAAACTTCCAGTTAGGAGAATTAAAGGCTAGAGAAATTAACCTTGGAAGAGTAATCAGTTAATGCCGCAGTAATGCACTTTTCGTTCAAGAGCTATTTCATGAGTTCCTCAAAAGTAGTAATAGTGGTCACCCCTCGGTAAAGCTGGGGGATCATCCTCCCAGATACGTCATGATCAAATAGGGACATATCCTTGGTGGCGTTCTAGGTAGGTGACCTCAGAGCAGCGCCCTTCAGTGGACAAGCATTTCTTACTGTGCGACAGGCCCCGTGTTCTACCATCCACCCAAATGCCAAAGTTTCCCCTGGATGGTCACGTCGAAGTTCATTTATTACGTTAGTCCCCAACCAATCTTTAATCAAGTTGTAAGTTGAAAAGTAGCCATGAAAGAGGGGAGTTGACGTGACCGAACCTTGAGGAGGAACTTTGACGTGCATAAAAGTGCCTTCGCTGTTTGAAATCTTGACAGCATCTTCGACCAATATAGCAAGCCTCTTGGTTTTCTTCTTCTCTCTTTTTTCTCAACATCATGATCAGCTGGGGCCTCTTCGGTGACGATTCCCAACAAAGCCACAGTAATGCATGGACTCAGTGGGGATTGGAAAGCTCCTTCTCAATCTTTTCCAGTTCGGCGGCCTTGAAATCTTCTAAAAGAAGGATCCCGGTGTCCAAATGAGCCCTTCGCTCAGAGGCAACCTCCATGGAAGGGACGTCGATGGATGAAGACATAAAATGGGCCTTATTCAGATCAAAGCGCCCAGAGACCATCTTTCTACGCTTCCTTTTGACAGCTTCTTGCCTTTTTCCTTCTACGCTTGGGCAAGAAAGGTTTTTCAGTAGAACTGGGTGCTAAAGTCTTCACCCATCCCTGTCAAAATGAAGGCATCAGTGTGAGTCACCGAGGAAGAAAAACCATAATAAAAAAAACTTATGAGAGATAGGTAGAATAGGAAAGATTCCCCCGGAGTAGTTAGACTAAAATCGGGGCCTTAAGGGGATCAATCGAAGTAGGAGACAAATGAGGGTCGGTAGACTTAGGTTTAATCAAGGGAGGGGGTAAATGTGAAAGGCACATAGAACTCCTACCGACATCATATCCCACTTGATGGGAAACGGAAAAGGATTAGCTCATTTATTTAAGTTCCCTTAGTCCACCATTGCTCGAATTCAAGAGTCGAAATCATGAAAATGCTTCTTCAACTTCTGGTCTAGAAGCATTGAAGGGTCATCGACATCCACCTCCAGGTTCCCAGAAGACCACTTGCCCTCTAGACTCTAGTACTGACATCAAAAAATACTTCTTCTGCCAGTTGTGCTAGCCATTCCCGGTGTTGAGCACTAAAGATTACTTCTTGCTCCCAGAACCTCTTGAGAGCATATAGTAGAAAGACCCATTCGGTATTGTGAGTAGCTTGTAGTGCTTCAAAAAGATGAAAAAATACGGCTCTAGCCAGAACACGTTGTTCATGCACAGACATGCGTTAAAATGAACATAGGAGTTCAAAGGAAGCTGGTGCATTACGATCTCGTGGAATTAACATAAGTCCTTCACCATATGATAGGGAAGATATCAGAGTCCAAACTTCAATTAGGGCTTGAAGATGGTGATCTCGCCCTTATAAGCCTGATAACTCACCTCCCCCTTGTTTCACACGCGAACAGTGACCTTGGAGAGAAGTGAATACTTCATCCTCCATTTCACAACCTTCTCTAGCATGGTGCAGCTCGAATGAGCATCCAAAGATTCTTAATTGCCCCTGGATATGATGGTTGCTTCGGCCATTAGTCTACTCCGAGTGAAGGAAAGAAAGGTAAAGGAAGAAAAAGCAGAATAGAAGCAAGGCCCACCTAAAAAAGGAAAAACCTGGCCGAAAGTTCATCGAAAAACTACAGAAACCTTAGAGCAAAAAGAAGCAAGTATGAGTAGAGAGCAAGGGATGAGTTTCCCATTGGAGGGAGGGGGTATATATGGCCTCGGAAGAAATGCAAGCAAATATCGCATTGAATGAAAATATGAAAAGGCAAAAATGCCCTTCTGCTCACTCCAAGCACGCAATGCTGGATGAACTTATTGTTGAATGGCATATGTGCCCTAAAACCGGGGATCGAGGTAATGATTCATGAAGAGACATAAAGCTGCCCGGTCATGAACCGACATCATGCGCACTGACTAAAGGGATGTAACTGACACCCCAAAGATGAAATGACAGAATGTAATTCTGGTGGGAATAACCGCCACTTTAGAGAAGCCCAAGCGATGCGTTGGTAAGAAAGGGAGGTGTTAAAGCTAAAAACGCCAAGGAAGCATACTACCAATGGGACTAGGACTTGAGGTTCGCCCAAGGTCTTTGAGCGGCTTGAACAGTTCGGCCACAGGCCTTAACCAAGTAGTTTGGCCTATAATACTTCGGAAGCTTACTTGACCGAAGGACATGCCAAATGCCTCGACGCCAAAAACCCCTAATACTAACAAATACTGTTAGGAAAGTACTCCCAGGTGCATGCAAAACACTTATTTAGGCCTACGTCAGGACAACTAGCTATAGAGATAGTTGGGATAACATAGATTCTTGTTCCCCAATCTAGCCGAACATGTGGATGGTTGATTTGGGAGCTCAACTCTTCAAAGCAGGTATAAAGGAAGCCATCTCTAGGTATACAAACAAGGGGATATGCGGTTGAGTGTTTCATATACTCCTAGCTATATTAGTTTCTTACTTGGACGTCAGAGAGTCCCTCATCAAAAAACACTCTCCCTTCATCTTTTTCTGGTGTCTTTCAAGGGCTGTAGCTAACCAGAGTACGTACATCCAGACGTCAATGCATAACTCAAACAACCAAGGTCCCCAAGGACGCCATCAGAGAAATTCTTATAGAATCAACCAACTTCCACATTTAAGATTTCAAATATGTACTAAGGACGGAACAAAAGAAAATGCTAGAAATAACAATCATATTAAAGAATCCAATCATAGAGATATAGTATCAACTAACTGATGGAACACCCAAAAAAAAGGGAAGAAAATGAGAAGACAAAAAAGTAAATAAAAAAACCTATAATACCTTTAAAAATTCAGACACTTTGAACAAAACAGCAAATAGATCTTGCGATGGTGTATCCAAATGAAGACGGAAGCAGTGGCAGAGGATAAGAACAAATGAATGTAAGACTAACAAAAGAACGAGAGAACAAATCTTGCAATGGAGGCACAAACAAACAAATGAGAACACATCTCACTAAGAAGGCCGATGATCTGAACATGTGAAAGAAAGACACAGAGGGAAAGACGAAGATATCGCAGTGGCAGTTGGTGTCGGCACTAGGAATCAAGCAATTAGGATAAAAAGAATGGCGGATCGGATGGGTTTAGGGAAGCAGATGAATTTGGGCTATCAATGTTTCAAGTCCATAAAATTAAGTATTTGTGTCAATTCAATCCTAAAACTTTTTACTTTTTCACTATAGTCATTTTTCTTATGAGAAAAGGCACAATGAGGTGTTTTGGGCTGTCACATTAGCATCCAAGTCACAACGCCATCAACTTCGATCCGAGATAATAGAAAAACTGATTGGAAGGACTACAATCGGACTTGCACTGGGAGGTAGGGGATTTTATGATGATTCAAGGTAAGGTATGTGACGACTTTAGGACAGGCATCAAAACTAGTAGACTACAAATAGATTTTACCCTTATGACTTGCTACCGGCAACAGACTGGGGGCCCGAGATGGCATGGTATAATGCCTGCAAAATCCTAAGTAATTAAGCCTCGAGCTATGAGGATTTAAAGCTTAAGAATTTTTCCTAAATTGAGAATTAAGCTCATTGAGTTTAAGAGACACTAAATTAAGTGAGACCGGGGAGTATGATGAGTGTCAGACACTCTCAGAATTTAAACTTGGCTTAGGCCAAGCAAAATGATGGAAATTTAATGTGAGGGACTCAATTGGACAAAGGGAACTTTTGGTGATTGGGCTTAATTGCCCAAATGCGAAGAATTGAGGGACTAAATGGGGATTAGCCAATTTTAAAGGCATTGGATGCCATGGCTACCACATCCCTCCATTTCCCATTATTTTAATCCACTTCCTATCTAACTCATCACTTAGGATTCCTTCCTCCACCTACTTGTCCCCCACTTTTGAAAAATTCACCTAACTTTCACCAAAGTCTTCCAATTTGTCTCCCACTCACCCTATGTGAATCACATAATTTCCCTCACTCTCCCTTCCATATGGACGACCATTACATGCCCAAAAATACTCCAATTGCCTCATTTAACTCTTCTCCATCTCTCTCTACAATCTCTCACTAAAACTCCTTCATTTTCTCTCTCAAATTTTGCCTTAAACTCTAAAACACTCTTCCAAACTTCTTCTTCCTTCTAAATTCGGCCAAGACTCATTCTTGAGCATCCTTAAGATTTTACCAAATGTTCTTGGTGTCTACAAACTTTTAAGAACACCCTGAGTAAGAATCAAGAAGCAGATTAAAAGAATGAGACGTTTTTGGAAGCCATCAACCAGGAGGAGTTTCGGCTAAGTATTGTTCTTGGCATTCTTGAGTGTGAAGCAAGCTTCCTTGTTGGGAATAAGCTTCTAAGGCCTTCCAAGGCAAGGAATCAAGTGGTGGATTCAAGAAAAGATGAGCGGGAGCTTGATGGAAATCAAACCGAAGGATTCGGCCATACCTCTTTTGGTTGAAGTATTGTGTATTCCATCAAATTTTATTGGTATATGTAAGCTTTCGAGCTATGGTGATTCAAGAATATACTTGCTAACGTTTCGGCCATTGTAGGTTCTTGAGCTAGAAATCAAGTTCTAGCTACAACAAGCATGGAAAAGTAAGAAAAACAAGCTACTAAAAGCTTTCAGGCAACGAGGGTTGCAAACGGTTTAGTAAGGATTCTGATACTCTTTTGAGTATTCCGGCCCTTAGGTGATGGATATTAGACGCCATGTGATCCTAAGGTGCTACAGAATGCTATGTTTTGTTGCTTAGGCAACTCTGTACTAGCTAGCTCTGTGCAAGCATTACGGCTAAGAATTGGGTCGGCCAACTTAATTCCCAAGCATAAAGAGATCTTAGATTAATACAGACTAATAAATGGTTAACCGAAATTAGAGAAAATATGATCATGCTTGCTCTGCCCTTCATGGGAATATAGTGTTAAGTGGTGTGTGTGTTTATGTGCTTCTATGTTTGGTTGTGCTTGCTGACCCCGATTATTATTATATGCATATATCCTGTATTTTCTTTGTCTTAGTATTTTCTTTGCAGGAGCTTGAATTATATTTTGCCAAGATATACTTGTACTATATTAGCCTCTATGAGTTGTACGGAATCCTTACTGAGTTTTACTCACGCCTTTCTCTACTTAATGTAGGAAAATGAGCACTAAAATGAAACTAAGATCAAGAGTATTTTATACTCTATCTGTTGGTAAAAAGGTTCGTGTGTGTACATATGTGTTTGCTCAATATTCTAAGTATTCTAGGTGTTATGGGCTACTTGTGTAACAAGCTAATAAGTGTAGACTTTGTATGTAGGACTTGGAGTCTAGATTGTGGGAATAAAGTCTCTAAGGTGGAAATGTGTTCTATGTGTGATTTGCCATGTATGAACATGTGCTATGTATTTTGGTTTGTCTTAAAAACCAAATTTGTGATTCTAAGTATTTATGGACCCTTTCAGGCACTTAAGTAAAATGGTATGCTAAAATCAAATCTAAGTATATTCGGCCATGTTGTATGTCTATGACGTACATGTGAACTCTTGGACATTCTAGTTGATAATTATCTTTGGGCCTAAGTAAAAAGTTGATAGATACACATGATCATGTGTTCTAAGCCCATGTTTGAAATATGGAATCATGTATGTCTAAGCCTTATATATATGTTAAAAGATGAACATTAAGTCAACATGAACTAGAAAGGAAATGCATGCCTATAACGATCTAAAATGGTAACCAATGGAATTAAAGACATGTATGTGTTTATGTGCAATGGTGGGTTACCAAGACACATATGAGTATGTAAGACATATGCATTATAAACAATTTTTCCAAAACTGGAATCTAGTGTTTTGGTTGCCATGCAGGTTCTTAGCTATGTTTGATAATGAGCTTGAAATGAATACACAAGTTCCACATAAGTACTAGCTTGTTTCTAAGAGCACAATATCAACCTTTCAGTAAATAATTAATGAGCTAGTGCTAGTAATATCTTGGGGTTCATGCCCGTATGTTTTGATGAGGATTAAATTCCCCTTATATGGAAATTTCGCTCCATGATTAAGTAATTGGGCTCGAATGAGCCAAGGGCTAGGTTGGGCATGACACATGGGGTCCATCAACTTGGCTAAATTGGCAAGGATATTAAAAAAGGCAGACTTATATTATCCAATAATCATTGCTGCCTTTATGGGACTTCAAAAAAACCACTAAAAAATTGTTTATTGTCAATTTTGCTTGTTTTTCATAGTATGTTTAAAACTAATACTCTTTCTATCCTAAAATGGTTGATAAGTATTTTTTTTCGATTTGTCTAAAAAAAATTGAGCTGTTTCATTTTTTTTAAGTTTTTAACATATAATTTACCTTACCACTCTTATTTATTTTTACATAAAGAAATGTATCATCCAAAGTGATACAAAGGAAGTACTTTATTTAGCTAATGATCATCTGAATCATCATATTTTTCAACAAAATAATTAATTTGTATGAGTTTTTTTCCCTTAACCAACTTAGAAAAATCATAAAAATAATTTGTTAGAAAATAAATATTTTAAAAGTAATTTGCAGACGTCTTTAAGCTATAATTCTAAATGTTACACAAGTTAAACAAATAATCATTAAAAAAACAAGTACTAATAAATATTTATCAATTATTTATACACATACAATCTGTAGCTCTACACTTTTTAGATTCTTTTATTTTTCTCACTGTCACTGTTATACTATAAATCCACAATATGTTTCATGTTACCTTTGAATGTAATGTCACTGTCTCAACTCTCCGTTAAAGGAGTAAGTCATGTGTGGGGAATATCTTGCCCTAACTTCATAATTTTGTGCAAAAACATCTTAAAGTTCAACAATTCCAGGATCTAGGACTTACGGAACAGTATATTCAGTTGCTAGCAGTGGAAGAAAGCATGTAGGATCAAAAGTGTAGAAAGTGGCTCATATAGGGGGATTCTACCACGCATTTCTTTCATCAAGCCACTAAAAGTAAACGTATGAAATGTCATATTTCTAGACTTCAAACTAATGACGACCAATGGCTCTATGATGAAACTGATATTTGGGCCCATATTCATACATCTTTTTATAAACAAAGGCGCAATACGATGAGGTTCTGGTTGGATATATGAGTAGGAAATGATAGGTTATGTACCATGTTTCCTAGATTAATTAGCTTGGAAACCAATAAAGATGTATGGGTTTGTGAGAAAGGGGCTTGGGATAGAGTTAGCCATAATTTGGTTTGGGGTTGCCAAAGGATAGTTAGAGGGAGAGAGTGTGGAGAATTGGATGGGTTGCTTTAGCTTTGCAATAGTGAACTGGTATGGTTAAGAGTCTGATTTCGTCGAAGGTAGCAGCCCATTACTCTGTATTAGCTTTACTGATGCGTTTTTTTGTGTTAGCCTCGTTGATGTTTTGTTGTTCGGGTCAGCTTTAGGTTCAACACCCTGCTGAAATTGTTTGGTTCAGATTGTATGCTTTATATCTCATTAATTGAATCTTTTCGTTGCTACTTAGAAAAAAAAAACATTCACAGGGAGTATAAGTAATAACTTCGTGTGCAAGAACCAAACATTCATAAGTTATGGCATTAAGAGATATTTATATTTAATGCTAGGAGAAAATGATTGCTCTTTGTAAACTAAATGTTGAAAATGAATGAGTGGGAACATACTATGGTTGAAATTGATTCTTTTAAGGTTTTGTTTAGGGACTTGGTTAATTAAACCATACAATGTAAGGCAAGTGACAGACAACTCTTTCGTGGGAAAGCACGATGCAAATTAAAAGGTGTTTGGATGTCGAAAATTGTTTTACTTTTAATTTTTTATTTTTACTTTTTATTTTTTTGCACAACTTTCTAAAAAATTTTTCAAAAAGTGCCAATTCCTATGTACTGTTAGTACATTGGTACAACAAGATAAGCACGCGGGTTAAACACTTTAACTATAGTTAAATAAGGTCTGATGGCTAAATGGGCAGCTAGATGTTAATGAGGGTTGGAGTTCGAAACATAACAATGACCATTTTCGTACTTCCTTCCTTAGCCATCTCTTTTACCTAGCTTTTCCTTCATTTATTTTTTTCTTATTTTTTTTAAATTTTGCTACATTTTTTTTTCATTTTACTGTCATCTTATTTTCTTTTCTCTTGCTTCATCCAAACAAGTTGCAGAGAGACTATGTTTCCTACTTTTCTTTTTTGATTTTTGTACTATTCTCATTTCATCTTTTTTTTTTTGTATAGATATTTAGAAATGAAGGTATATCTTGTTCTTTTTCTTACAGACATATGTTTGTTTCTATATATGCAGATGTTTTTTCATACATGTATGTATGTAAATTATCTGTTTTGACATTTATTCTATATAGATATTTTTGAAAGTATATGTTTGTTCTTTCATAAGCATATGTTTCTTTTTTTATATGAATATGTTATTTTATACATGTGTGCATGCTCATAATATGTTTAAATATTTGCTCTGTATAGATATATGTGAAGGTATATGTTCTTTTCTTTACATCCATATATTCTTTTCTTACAGACATATGTTTGTTTCTTTATATGCATATGTTCTTTTTTGCATGTATGCATGCACATTATCTGTTTGGGCATTAGTTCTGTGTAGATATTTCTAAAGATATAGTTTTCATTATTTTATATGCATATGTTCTTTTCTTTCTATGAATATATTCATTTATACTTATGTCTATGTTTATAATGTGTTTTGATATTTGGTCTGTATAGATATATGTAAAGTTATATATTTTTTTCTTTACTTGCGAATGTTATTTTCTTTAATTGCATATGTTCTTCCATACGTATGTGTTTTGATATTTGTTCTACATTGATGTTTTTGATGGTATATGTTCTTTTCTTCGGATACGTATATTCTTTTGTTTATATGGATATGTCTTTTATACATATGTGTATATTCTTCTCATTATAGTTTATGTAACTATGTATATGCTTTTTGTTTTATTTGCATTTATTTTTTTATTTTTTTTTCTATGTGTATGCTCTTTTATACATGCATATATGTACATGCACATATACACGCAAATTTGTTCTGAATAGATTTTTTTAACACATGTGTTTTTTCTTCACATGCACATGTTCTTTTTGAACTAAGAGTATGCTCTTTCAAAGTAGTTGCTCATGTGAACTTTTGTTGATTTGTAAATGAAAAAATGAACAACAATGAGTGTAGGAACATATAGGAACCTTAAAAGAACAAACATTAATGAAAAGAAAAGAACATGTGGAAAAGCAAAAAGATCACATCGGAGCAAAAATCACAATACATATGCAAAAAGCCCAATAAGACAATCAGAGCAAAAATTGCTAAAACCGTTGAAAACACAAAATGAACTCTGGAGAGTACAGTTGAGGCAAAATCATAGGAATTGAAGAAACTGTGGCTACAAGAAATCACCAGAAAAGATGAACAAAATGACAAATCAGAGAAATCACGGTTAAAGATGAAGATATAAGTAGAGATTGTAGAAATCGCGATCATAGATGATTCATAGATTTCATGACTTTCCAGCATGGCATTGCAAGTAAATTGTAGGTGGTGATCAAGATGAATGGCTTTCAAAAGAGAATCGTGATGTGTAAATGGTAAGCAATAAATGAGGGTTTCAAAGAAGAATAGAGACGGGTTTCAAAGGTGAAATGAGAATAGTTTTGAATTTCTTGGCTTTTGCACTAGGTGTAAATATCCAATGGCATGAGTCATAATTTGCTGGAAGTTCTAGCGCGTCTGACAAAAATGGTAATTTCATGCAATTTGTAGCGCATTTGCCAATATCGTAATTTCGTGCGATTTGTAGCACCTCCACCAAAATGGCCTCATTGTCACTTGTCATAGTCTAGGTTATTTAGAATATATATATAACATCCGTCCCGAAATTTTTGCTCCATTTATTTTGGTAATTAATTTAGGATTTTTTATTTTCAACATTTCAATATATAAATGAAAAATTTTATATATGAATGATAAACTAAGACATGTAGTTTCTAAATATTTTTTTAAATTTTTTTCAATGAATAATAATATAAATAAATTCAAGTTAAAATAGGCAAAAAAGTTAAATGGAGTAAAAATTTTGAGACGGATGAAGTATATAGTAAGATAGTGACTTATGTCATAAGACTTGTTCACATAAAAACTACTTATCAGAAAATATGTTTAGTTATTTCAGCTAGAAAAATAAAAATAGACATACTAAACATGTTTTTTTTTTCTTTTTCTATTTGTTATAAAATTTTTGAAAAAGAAAAGGTAAATTTTCCTAATTTAAAAATAGCCTAATGCTTGCACGCAAGTAATCTTAAGTAGTGTTATGCTAGGCCTCCACTACAGACCTATCTACAACTTTCAAAGTAATAGTGGTTTCCACTTTCATGCAACCAATCGCCATCTTATCTTCAAGACCACTAAATTTGAGCAGCAAAGATAATTGCACGATAGAGTTATCTTGTTCCTAAATTGTGACTTCAGGGATCATGACATTATCAACAACAAACTTTTTCCAATGTAATCACTTGAAATCATAGAATTAAATATCGCGGTATACCATGCGCTATATCTTTTAATGCGGGTGTGTAGAATGTGGTATAAATGTTTTTACATTTTGTTATTTTTTCATTCGAAATACCACAGTATCTCGTATACCGGTAAATTTTTATGTACATTTTGTAAAAAAATAGTTGTATACCACAAATATAGTGAAGTATGTACCACAGATTCTATTTTTTGCACACATGTATGAGATATTTTTTTAGTGATTTTACATCAAAATATCATACATAAATATATAAAATAGTAAAATATTATTAATACACATATTTTAACATAAATATTTACTTTTATCTTTTGGATACTTTTTCTTTTACTTTTACTTTTTTCTGGTTATTAGAAAATGTTTTGTTATTATTAAGTATTGTTTCTTTTTTTTTCTTATATCAATAAATTAGTTTTTTTTTTTGTTGAGCAATATTTGTTTTGCTTTATATATAACATTTTTTTTATGTTTTTTGTATAAAAAAATCTACTATCATATGTATTTTATTTATATTTAACAAATTATGGTGAGAAATTAGAATACGTACAAAAATATAAAAAAAATATTTCAGTTTATTTCATCTTAAAATAATATTCTAAATTTTTATTTTTTTATGAAAAATGTAACAGTATGTTACGTGGTATACCATGTGGTATACTTAAAAATATGAGGTGCGATATACCTAACTGTAACGGTATTTAACACTTTACTTGAAATGATGACAAGATAAAATTTTGAATATTACTATTGGTAGGGTATAGGCCTAATAGATATTATATTGTAGACATATGTCTAATTAGACATACTAATCCAGCTCTAATTCTCTATATATAACCCACAATTTAATAAATAAATTGACTAATTTGCCCATGACTAAAACTCACCCTAACTCTTGAAAACTCACCTCTGTCGCCGTCGCCGCCGTCTTCTCCTCCGATGAACCACCACCGCCGCCACTGCCATCTCCTCCTCCAATGACCACCTCCAGATCTTAGTCATCATATCTCACAGTTTCTCGGTTCCGGATCTCGTCGGATCTCGTTGTCACCCGCCGGATCTAATCGTCACCCGCCGGATCTCGTCGATCACCTTTCGAATCTCGTCGTCACCGCCGAATCTCGTCGATCACCTGTTGGTTCTTGTCGTCACCCGCTGGATCTCGTCGATCGGCCACCGGATCTCGTCGATCGGCCACCGGATCTAGTCGATCGGCTGCCGGATCTTGTCGTGACCCGCCGGATCTCATCGTCACCCGCCGGATCTTGTCGATCGGCCGCCGGATCTCATCGTCACCTGCCGGATCCCGTCGATCACCCGTCGGAGCTTGCTTCTGATCGTTTCCTCCTAGCGCATCCTTGTTGCTTCCGAACAGCAAAGGTGTCTGCAATAGAATGTAAATGTGTCTAATATAGTATGTGGAAGTGTCTACAAAGTTATATAAGACAAATTATTGTAAGGTTAAATTAAAAGTGTCTAAAGTTATGAGAATAAGTGTCTGATTGAATATTGTAAAATGTCTAAATAAACATGTAAAAGTGTCTGATTAAATATATAAAAGTATTCAAATCAACATGCAAAAGTGTCTAAAGTGATAAGCAAATGTGTCCAAAAAATTATGTAAAAAGTGTCTGAATAGATACCGAAAAATGTCTTAAGAAATATTTAGAAGTGTCTAAACCAATATGTAAACAATTTACTCTCTTAAAAAATAACTATTTGAAATAATAAAAAAATGTCTGAATGAATGTGTAAAAGTGTCTAAAGAAAAGTTACAAAATGTCTAAAGTAATATGTAAATAATTTATTTTCGTAATAAAAATATGTATACAAAATAATAAAACAAGTGTCTAAATAAAAATTTAAAAGTGTCCAAATTAATATCTAAAAGTGTCTAAATAACCATTTAAAAAAATTACAAAATGTCTGGACCAATACGCCTGTTTCCTTCAAACGCCAATCTCCTTCTTCGTTCGCCGATCTCATCGCCGCCATCTTCACTCGTAGATCTTTTCTTTGTTCACCGATCTTACCTCCACCGTTTTCAATCGCTGATCTCTCCTTCACTTGCCGGTTTCACGTCAGCCGCATTGATCTCTCCTTTCACCTGCTGATCCGCCGATCTCACCGCCACCATCTTCGCTCACCGATCTTAGCGCCTCCATCTTTGCTCGCCAATCTCCTTCCCTTGCCGGTCTCACCTTCGCCGCGCCGTTCTCTCCTTTCACCTGCCTATCCTGTCGATCCCCTTCGCTCGCTGATCTCAATCTCCTTTGCTCACCGATCTGCGCACCGATCGCATCGTTCGTCTCGTCGTCTCTCATTGGATCACCTCGAATCGCCTCCTTGCCTTGGATCTTGTCTTCTCTTGGTGCTCGACAGAGATCGGCGCGCGATGGAGAACAGAGTACAAAGCTGCGGTCGGTGGTTGTGACGATGAGAGGCAGAGAGAGATCCGGAAAGAATGGAGAAACGGCGATTGGAGAGAAAAAATTTTGATTTGGGGTGAAGGGTAAACTTGTAAAATTACCCTCTATGTCTAATTAGACATATGTTCACAATAACCATGGTATAGGCCTAATGCGAGACCCATAATAGGTGGATTTATGGTAGACAAATCAGAGGCCCATCAGGTCAAAAAGTGAACCCATTAAGGATGGAAACAAAATCCCAGAATTATGAGATACATTAAGCAATTTGCATCCAGAAGCGATTTTTGTGGATCTTCACTCAACTATATAAACTGGATGGATAAAATCTAAATTTGGTCCCTTAACTATTCAGTTTGTCCTAAAATAGTCCCTTAACTCTAAAAATGACTATTAAGATCCCTTAACTTAAGCAACGTGTTTAATTTAAGTCCCATCCACTATGTTGGCGTTATTTTTGACAAAAAATGCTTATGTGGCACTTAATACCCCTTGCTTGGCCCCACAATGCCACGTGGCATCTTTTTTTATGACAATAAGTGACCAAATTGAGATAATAATAAATCCTAGACTAGAATTGACAAAAAACCTAATTTTAGAGACTTAAACTATTAATTAACCAAATCTTCCCAAATCTACTCTCGCCTCCGTCGGCCCATCACCATCTTTTCTCCCTTTGCTGGCCAAATCTTTTTTCTCTTCATCATCATCTTGAATTGGAGAATCGAATCCCCTAACTGAAGATGGAAACGGAGAATCAAAGGGGTGGGAGGTGGTGAAAATTGAAGGGGTGGGAGGAGATAGACGATTGAGAATCAGAGGGGCGGGGGACGGGGATAGGGAATCGAAGGAGCAAAAGAGCAGAGGAAACAGAATCATCCCCAGTCATTGTCTTCGGTCGTCTCCTCCTGCTCCTCCGATTCATGCTAGGATCTTCATTCAGAAAAGCACTCACGTAAATGACATACAATTTGAGATCCTTGCCAGTATCCTTCCGGTTTACTCTCTCATAGGTTGTGCCCTTGCCGGAAGGACTGTCAATTAGATTGGCCTTCACTTCACCATCATGCTTGCCAGTTGCATCTTTTTCGCTAGCGCCCTTATCATGGGTTTCACTAGTAACATGGGCATTCTCATGGCTGGCCGCTTCATTGCCGGCATAGGCGTCGGTTATACCATGGTCATTACTCCCATTTATACCATGGAAGTCTCACCCCTTCGATTCTTCATTTCCATCCCCGGTTAGGGGATTCGATTCTCCAATTTAAGATGGTGATGAAGAGAGATAATATTTGGCCGGCAAAAGGAGAGAAGATGGTGATAGCGGTGAGAGTAGATTTGGGAAGATTTGGTTAATTAACAGTTTAAGTCTCTAAAATTAGATTTTTTGTCAATTCTGGTCTAGGATTTATTATTCTCTCAATTTTGTCACTTATTGTCATAAAATAAGATGTCACATGACATTGTGTGGCCAAGTAAGGGGTATTAAGTGCCACGTAAGTATTTTCTATAAAAAATAATGCCAAAATAATTGATGGGACTTAAATTGAACGCGTTGCTTAAGTTAGTGGGCCTTAATAGTCACATTTAGAGTTAAGGGGCCATTTTAGGACAAACTGAATAGTTAAAAGACCAAATTTAGATTTTACCCGAAATCGGTTCCATTCACCAATTCAAGGTATGAGACTTCTGTTGAGTACTAATTATTTTTCTCCACTTGTCGGAAACTAACATGATCCTCATAGGGTTTCCACCGTCAAAACATCCCTGGACTCTAATGTTGTCTTTAGGTGCATATTCTTTATTTACCATTCAAGGGTCTTTGTTCACCATTCATCAAGCTTCGGGGTGAAGCTCACTTGAACCTGTTGACTATCAACTACAAATTGTGAAAAATAGATTTTGTTGACTAAAAAGCCAATTCGAGTTAACTTAAACTAACTTAATTCAAAATGGTTTATTTTTATCTTTGTATCTTTTTTGCCTAGAATCAATTTCATTTGAAATCTAATATTATGTAGATGTAGTAATCCATTTGAAATTAAATTTTCATGATTTTATTTTATTTTTATGAATATTTGTATGTTTAGATATTTAAATATAAAAATTCATAAAAATTTAATAACATTACAAAAATTTTATTTTCAATTGATTATTATACTTATATAGTATTTGCTTTCAAATGAAATTGATTATAAATATAAAATTATAAAAATAAAATAAGTTATTTTGAATTAAGTTAGCTCAACTTTTGTTGGATGAGATAACTTTTCTGTCCATAACCATAATGTTTATCTATATAGTAGTACACATTAGTCATCCCTTGTGATGATTTGGTGTAAGCTTTGGTACAAGATACACGTTGAGCCCATGCAATCTAACAGTCTGTAATTATCATGGTTCATCACAGATAATGATAGAATTAGAAAGAAATGTGAACTTATTATCTATTTAAGAGTACGCAGGGTTGTATTTTTTCTATTTAAATGCAAAAGTGTTTTTAAAAAATATATTAGAATATGAGAAATTATTTATTAAAATTAGGGGAAAATCTATCTATGTTTTATAAAATTCAGATGACGTTAAACCACAATTAGCAGTGCTAGGCACAGAATGCACGTGTTGTCATTCAATTCTAGTTACTGGCTAAGGGCATCCAAATTTTCAGCCACTAGACTACAGTGTTACGAACTGCAGTATTATATTCTCATTACATGTCATTTAGTAAATCTAGGAGGCAGCTATGGATAGCAAATGAAGACCCATTTTTTTCTCATAAAAAAAGGCCTAAATGCCTATTCTCTCCTGTACTATGGTGACTCTAACAATTTTCCCCTTAAACTTTGATTAGTGGATCAATTTAAATCCTCAACTTTGATAAATCTATCACTTTGGTCCCTTAACTCAGTTGAATCCTCACAACGTCCATCTTTAATAGATCAATTGCCTTCACCGCCCCATCATTCGCCCTATCTCTGCCCTACACAACCTCTCCTTCACCTTCCTATTTTCCCTCTTTTGCCACTGAAACAACCTCCTCCCTGCTCCCCTGTCCCATCTCTGCCCTCCAATGCCCCTATCGCTCCTTCGACAGTCATTGTCAAGTATGTTGCCATCGCCTTCGAGAATTATTTCATCCTTCACCCATACCCCCTTTCTGCCCCTTCTTTATGCTCCAATCCGATCATCCAAGGGTTCTTGTTGGGTCTAATAAAGAGAATCAGCAACTTTGATGAACCCACTGAAGTACGATGATCGAAGAGAAGCTGAGACAATGACTAAATTTGGCTCATAATCAATTAAATCGATTGATTTATGTATACTTAGTTTCTTTTTAGAGGCTAATTCTCTACTTGAATTGATGTATACATACAAGTCAAGATTTGTAGTATGTTTAAACCTGCAAACCAAACTTTAAAGCTCAAACCAGCATTTTTTCTTTGGAAACCAGATTTCTGTTTTTTATCAGAGTAAGCACAAACTTTGTTTACCAAGTTCTAGGTTTCTTTTACTAGAAATTTTATAAGCACATGAAACTCTTTAAAGTGTTGTTTCCGACATGTATGTAGTAGTTTGCAAGAAAGGTTTCCGCAGCCTTCTTGTAAAAAAGAAAAGCTTCCACGCTGTCTCACACATACAGAATAGGTACCAATGGCACTGAGGCTCAGGTTTTGAGCTAGGATTTTTGCTTGCATGATCAGGCAATTAGTGAACATAATAAGCTCATGAATTGTGTAATGTGTTTGGCCAGTGTTGGGGTCTGACAAGGTTGAGTTTATCTAGATTCAGGTCCAATATAGGTCGGGCAAATTTCAATCATGGGTAACTTCAAATTGGCTTATTTAGGATTTTGGCTAGATTCTAGTTGACCCGTTAGTTTTATTCGAGTTACTTGTGCGTAGGCTGAATCTTAATCGATTCAATTTCTTTACTCATTTTTTTATAATTTAAATTTAAGAATTCAATTTTTGGTGTGATTTAATTGATGTTAGATTTTTTTCTTCATCTATTCAATTAAAAAATTGATATTTTTTTAATTTTTTAGTACATATTTAGATTTTTTTTTTCTTCATCTATTTAATTAAAAAATTAATATTTTTAAATTTTTTAGTACATATTTAGGTTATTTAGAATTTTTTGTAATACTTTATGATACTTGATTATTTTTCTTGACTCTTACCTTTACTCAGCTATCACTGCACTAACCACTTGGACTTTCATTGAGATATTACTCAGACACAAACATTGCAACGATTTTGCAATCCTTTTGTTCTGATGAAGTTTTATGGTTTACAACTTTTGCTATGAAAATGCAACTCCAATTCTCTATTAGTGACTAAATTTTTAAAATTTTTCTTGAAAATGTAAAGATGTGAAAATTTTAGGATCAATGTTATAATTATGATCGGTGACTAAAATGAAATGTTTTAAAAATTTGGTGCCTTATTGCACTATACTTAAATATTTAAGGACAAATGCTGTAATTTGACAATTACCCACCAATGTTTTTGGAAGTACCCATATATATTGATGTTCAGCGGGCCGGACCGGACCGGCCGCTCCTGGGCCTAAGATATTTGGGCCCGGCACAGCCCGGGTTGACACGTGCCGAGTCAGTGCCGAGCCTGACCCGGTCCCGTGCCGAGCTGGCCCGTTAATTTTTTAATTTTAAAATTGTAATTTTTATTTTAATTTTAAGTTTTATTTTTAATTTTTAATTTTTAGTCTTTAATTTTAATTTTAATTTCATTTTATATTTTTACAAATTGATATTAAAATATAAAAATATAAAAATATTATTGTCGGTATGTTAAAGAGAACAAAATTTTGGTAACTAATGTTTTACCTTTTAAAATAGTACATAAAACAATAACTAAAAAAGAAAAGCTTGAGGACCAAGAGAGGAAATAGAAGATCTAAAGTAATAGTTATAATATGGATTTTTCAATTTTAACAATTATGGACCAAAGTACTTTATTGAACCATGGATCTTTTAAAGTAAATAACTCATTATAAAAATCTCAATCATCAATAATGAAAAAATATGACGAAATACAATATTATGTTGAATTTATGTTAATTAATCAAAGGTTAAATCAATAACTTAATAAAAATAAAAATAAAAGGTAAGAAATTGACCAAAAAGTTTGGAAACTATGATATATTTGATTTTGAGTTAAACCATTTTTTTTAACCTTTATTAAGTCAATTATTAAAACCTTAAGGACTAAAGTTATTTCTTCATGCTAAAGAAACAAACCATGATTACCAAGATTTTACTTTACAAGACAATAAATAAAATAATGACAAAAAAAATTAGAGATAAAGATAACAAATTATGCTCATCAATGTCTTACCTTAGAAAATAGTACATAAACCAACAAAAAAAAAATTGGGGACCAACAGAGTAAATAGAAGAACTAGATTAATAGTTATTCTAAGCTTATCTTTATATTTTGTATAATTACTTGTTTTAAGAGTAAAACACCACCACCGGTGTGAACTTTTATTAATTTTAAAGCCAAACGGCACTTACATACCATGGAACGGGCTTTACATTACTCAATAGCAAAACGTTCCATAAAATTAAATGCAAAATAAAAGGTACGATCTGTGCTAAACAGCAAAATCAGATCAAATACAAAGTAAGTAAATAATGAGCAAGCAGTGGATTTAAGCATCTATCTCATCGGGGTTTTCCTCGTCAGAACTCTTGTTGTCTTGTAATCTTAAAGCTACAAGACCCCAATCACGGTTGCATATACAAACTTCAACTGCATCTGGTGATAACCTTGCGCGTTTCTCTGAAATGACACGCTTCCCAGCGCTGAAAGCGGACTCCGATGCAACGGTTGAGACGGGAACAGCTAGAACTTCTTTGGCAATGATGGAGAGTATTGGAAATTTGTTGCTTCTTGCTTTCCACCAGTCTAGAATGTCGGTCTCACTATTCTCCCAAACAAGGTTAAGGTATGCGTCCACTTCAGTAAGACCGGATGCGGCAGCATGGGGCCGTTTGAGGAGTTGTTCAGCCGGATTGAATGACAATGAGCCCGACAATGATGAAGACCCGATGGTAGATGAAGTAGTGTTTGCAACCTTATCCTTATGCCAACTGGCATATATCTTAAATAACTCTCGCAAGTGCTCATCAATAGAGGCAGTTATAGCATGAACAGAAATATGTGCCATTTCTAAGAAACTATAATAACCCTCAAGTAGCTGTTGCGTACCCGTGATTCTTACGGTCAGGTCTAGTGCAGATGCAAGTAAGTAAATTGGGGGTATAGTACTGAAATATAAAATCCATTTATCTTTCATGGCCTTAATTGTGTCTTTTAAGAACTCGTCATCTTTGTATTGGTTAAAAACCCATGCAATGTTGACCATATGCATTAAAACTTTGTGCGATGTGGGATAGTATACACTGAAGCAAAAAACAGTGGCATCATAAAAATATAGCAGCACAGCAGCCAATTTTGACAGTTTATCACACATCTCTTGTTTCAAAATCATTTTCTTTTCTCTGACATTTATAAAACATGTCATGTGTGCAGCAAATGGCATCGCATCCATCAACATCTCGTAAGTGGAGTTCCATCGAGTAGGGCAATCAAGTTTAAAACGTTTCCAACTAAAATCGAGGCCATTTTCCAGACAATATTGCTTAAACTCTTTAGAAACTTTGGTCCTTGACTTAAAATAATGGATTGCCCACCTAATTGGAGTAATTTCATTACTCAAAACTTTAAGACCTTTTTGGACAGCTAAGTTTAAAATATGACATATACACCTAATATGAAAAAATGCGGCATCACGGATAGGTTCCAGTGATTCCTTCAATGTCTCAGCCGCGACATCGTTGTTTGATGCATTATCAAATATTATGCTAAAAACTTTGTCATGACAAAAAAATTCTTTTAAACTTTTCTAAAATTACATTGAATATGTTCCAACTAGTATGATCGACCTCCATCCACTTAAATGCAATGATACATTTTTGAATGACCCAACTATCATCAATCCAATGTGCAGTTATACAATAATAATCTTGTCCTAGTGGTGAAGTCCACATGTCACTAGTAAATAAGATAGAATGATCAAAAGCAGAGAAGTATGCTTGTAAGTTTGATTTACCAGTTTCATAAATTTTAAATGCCTCCCTTCTAACAGTAGTCCTAGATGTTCTTTTAAAAGCAAGGTTTAAGTATGATGTAATCCATTTTTCCATGTGTCTATCTTCCGATTGTGTAAATGGTTTTTCAGTTAACATCATCCATTCTACCATGCATTCTTTACAATCTTTTTGATTAAATTTAAAAATACCTGATCCGCCAGCACTGCTTGCAAGCTGTGTCTGACCACCGGTACTCGTAGCTGCATCTGGACATAAAGTCGGATGCTTTGATTCCATGTGACGTCTCAGTGTTCCTGTGCCAGCGTTCTTCTTGTGCGAGAGCTTTTGCTTGCAATGTTTGCAATATGCGAACCTCGAATCGTTTCCATGACTATCCTTCTAAAAAACTTGGTCAAAATGCTCTCAAACCCATGCGGTGAGCCTCGACGTCTTACCTTATGGCGGAAGTTCGGCTTGATGGCTTGTCGAGGTTTGTTCAGAACCATCTCCTCCACCAACATTCCCTGCTGCCGTTGGCTCCACCTCCTCAACGTCATCATCAGAAAGTTGATCGTCGAGCCCCAAGTCGTATTAACTCATATCGAATTGCTCATCATCGTCAGTTTGTTAGATATGAGTCCTACGGGTCGCCGGTCGAGAAAAGCCACGGAAAAATGACCTCAAACCGGTGCGGGATGAAGAGCTTGAGGCATTTCCCTTTCCTCTTGATGCCATTTGTGTAACGAAAAATTGAGCAGATCACGAGCCTTGAAAGTAATTGAGAATTGATTGAGAGTGAAGAAAATAATATTGAGTGCTTCAAAGAAATGAGAGAATATAGTAGTAGAGAAGGAGAGATTGCTAAGATTGGTGTGAAGAAATTGTGGAAATGGCCTCCCTATTTATAGGGGAAGGCCTTATTTTTTTTTGCCTAAAAAACTTTTACAAAATAGTTGTTAGAGGGGGCAAAAATGTAATTTCTGGGGTCAAAAAACGGCTACCAACCGTTGGAAGGACTAATTGTGTAATTTGCCCATTTTTTTGAAATTTTCAGGACATTGAGGGGGAGGCGACAGTTACGCCGCCGCCGTGCCCGGCGGGTCCTGTGCCGTTCTGGGCCCAACTCCTTCCTGGGCCGTGCCGAGCCCACTTCCAACCTTCCTCTTTTCCAAGCCCATAACCAGCCCACACTTAGCCGGTCTTTAACCGGGCCCGTGCCGTGCCGGGCTTGACCGAGCCTGGGCCGAGCTTGACGTGAGCCGGTCCTGAGCTGGTCCCAGTGTACACCTCTACCCATATATGGGACTAAGCTCTGGTCAAAAGTAGATTATTCGGTGTGGGTGTTGATTTTTCGCAAGTGGAGGAGCTTGCTGCCAAGTTAAATCATAAGTCTGCCAAAGTCCCATTATGAAATCTGGGATTGCCTGCGGGCAAGAAAATGAGAAGCTGCATGTACTGTAAGCCAATGATTGACAAGGTTCAACAAATAGCGAGTTCCTGGAAGGTAAAGCTTTTATCTTTTGGAGGCCCATTAACGGTTGTTAAGTCCGTTTTGGCCATCTTGGCGCTGTATTACCTATTTGTGTTTCGAGCCTCGGTGAGTGTTCTGAATTCTCTTGGGAGTTTAAGAAATAAATTCTTTTGGAGTTGAAAAAGGGAGGGTGGAAAAATTACTTATATTTCATTAAGCAGGGTGCAAGTGGCTAAAGAAGTAGCGGGTTTGAGAGTGGTAATTTGAAAATATGACGCCGATAGGAAAACGGTTGTGGTGGAGATTTTGGAGAGAGGAGGACGCTTTATGGAAGAAGGTTGTTGTTGGTATTTATGGATTGTAGGGTGGATTAAACAATGCTAGAGATGAGAGGAGATAAGGGGTCTGGGGGAACATAGTTAAAACTGGTGGTAAGATTATGGAAAGATGCTTGGGCGATTGATGGGAGTCTAGAGGAGAAGTTTCCTAGATCATCACAACTGGAATTAAATGGGGATTATAAGGTAGTTGATAGAGGTTGGTGGGATGAGGGGCAGTGGAACTGGCGGTGGGAGTGGTAGAGAAGAGGGCTGAAAAGTTGGTAATGTGGAGAATTTCAGGAGCTAATGAATATTTTGCAGGGTTTTATCTAGATGTTGAATCAAAAGATACAGTTTCATGGAGTGGTAGTTCCTATGGGATGCTCAGGGTCAGAAAATTGAGCAGCTATGAAGATGAGTGCTTATTTAAAAATTAAGCAGGTTCACGTGGTGTGCCGTTTAAGACCGGATCCCGACTAAGAAGAACCTGGTGGATAGAGGAGTGTCCTTATCTAATCCATGTCGCCCCCCACTTTTGTGGTGAGTGTGTTGAAGATCCAAGCCATATCTTGTTACGTTGTGGATTAAGTGGGTTAGTTTTGGCATTCTGTGTTGAGTTGGTGCAATATTGATACCTAAAGTGGAATCGATTTGCTAGACTTCTTGAGGAGCAAGCCAAGAGAGTGTCGATCTTATGTGCAATTTCAGGTCTGGGCGTGGACAATTTGGAAAGGCAAGAATGGTGTGGTGTTCAATAACAAAAATTTTTCAGTTAAGGGTTCTTTCTTAAAAATTCAGATGCGATCTTTCCTATGATTGAGAAGCAGATAGTCAAATTTTAATGGCCAAAAGGCCTTTTTGCCCCCTGGACTTTATCAACTCAGACTTTTAACCCCCTAAACTATGACTCGGTACCAATCGCCCCTTGAATTATGTAAAATAGGACCTTTTACCCCCTTAATGAATCACATGATGGGACACACACCTGATATCACGTGCTCATTAAACTGAGTTCAGGGGGTAAAAGGTCCCATTTAACAAAGTTTGAGGCCGATTAGTACTGAGTCAAAGTTCAAGGGGATAAAAGTCTGAGTTGATAAAGTCCAGGGGCCAAAAAGGCCTTTTGGCCAAATTTTAATTGTTCTTGGCAATGGCGAATTCAGAATATTTACAAAGGGGATCTATGTACATATATAACAATTAAACCCAATATTAAATAATGGATCTTATAAATCCTCATATACGATAATGTAATAACGATAAAAGAAACTTTAGAAGAAAATTTGAAATATACTCTAATTTAACACCTTTTCTTATCGTTGGTCGAACAGCTAAAAAACATATAAAATATAAGAAAGATGAGCGATATATTTATGTAGTATAGAATATAAGAGACAAAAGCTTCATTTTAGCCCCTATCTATATCTTCCACTTAGCATATTAACATTATCTTGTGCCTGATTAGTTTCAAAATTTTTCTTATATTTGAAGTAGAAAAAAAAAAGTGGCAAAAAAAGTTCAAAGCCTATATAAGAAAATGTATAAAAGTTAAATGGCCAAGATAGGACTTTTTCCATTATTCTAATTACCGGGAGAGAAAAAAGACTTGACACATTTTCTATCTTTTTTGAGATAATAGGGGTTTATTGTTTTTTCTTATAGATATTATGAAAATTATAAGGATTCATTAAAAAATTTGAAATGGCCCAATTACTTAATCACATGCATCTTTTATCAATATTTTTCTAGAAAAAAAAAAAAAGGGCCCATGGACCCTATATCTTACACATGCGTCCGCCTCTGTTTTTTGGGGGATTGGTGCAGTAATCCATTAGCATATATTTGTAAGAGGAAATGGGGACGGGATGGCCAAGGAAAGTAAGCAACATGTAGTTGTCGCTGCATTGTCTATGTTACTGAAGGTTTGTCGGGTATGTTTGTTTGTAAGGGGTGGTCGAGGTCGGGCCATTACAGTGGACATAGTTTTTGGGTCCCTCGTTTATCCCATTGATTATATCATTTTATAAGCTTCAGGTGTGGGCGAAAGTTGTCCAGTTGCTAGCTGGCAAGTCTTGTCCTGTGTTTTTTCATATTTTTAATAAAATTTCCTTTCTTACTAATAAAAAAAGTTCAACTTATTAAATATAAAAGTTTCGAAGTATAAGACTTATTAAATATAAATGTTCATAAAAAATGAAAGTTACTAGATATGGAAGTTCCTAAATAAGAGATTTATTAAATATAAAAAGTACCAAAAGAGGAAAGTTAAAATTCATGGTAAGGGTTAGGATTTGGTGTAAATGTTTACGGTTTTAAGGTTATGATTTAGGAGTTTATGGGTAGCATTGAGTGTTTGTGGTTAAGGATAGGGTTAGTGTTAGGATTTTATGGATTTGAATTTATGTTTATGGTTTATGGTAAAGGCTAGGGTTAGGGCTATAGGTAGGGTTAGGGTTTAAGTAATGTTGGCAGGCTCGGCCCAGAGAGTGAGCTGAAGAGCTAGCTGGGTGGTAGGGCAACTGGTTTGACTAGTTTAATCAGATGTACTGACCGCAACAAACATTAGCCTTCACATAGGGATGGATGTATACATTTTTTTCTATGGGGTCCATATATAATTAGTGTTTTATATACAACAAACTTATAAAGGAAAATGTAAAATTTTAATATATTTACTTTTCATCACAAATTTTCATCTAACCTCTGAAACATTGCATATTCATCCTAAACACTGCCACCCGAGACTTTTGTGAGTTTTTAAATATAAGGTACTAAGTTGTCCACTTTGTAAGAAATTAAGGACCAGTTATCTGTTTTATCTTAAAAGGTTAAATAGTGCAAACAGTGCTAAATCTTTACTTTTTATTGCAAATTTATACCTAACCTCTGAAATATTTCATATTCATCCCATACCATTCTCTCTCAACATCTCTATGTCTCTCTCTTCCCTCTAGGCTGCTTCAGTGATAATTAATCAAAATAAAGTAATTATTTTACTAATTTTTTATTTAGAATAGATATTATTTTAATCCCATATACACCTAATAATTATTTAAATAAATTTTTATAAAATTTAATTTTTATAAATAATTATTTAAATAATTTTTTTCTCTTAGATTTTGATCATCGCTCGTCTCACCTTCACTTTGCCCCTAGCCCCCCTGAGCCTAAAATCCTGGGTCCGCCACTGCTTACACCTTATCAAGCTAGTCTATTGTCGTTATGCCAAACATAGCGTACTTCCATGTTTTTTCATAAATGAATAATATAACAACAATTTACTATTTCATATTTCATAATAAAATATCACTTAATTTTAATAGGGGCGCAGTCAATCATTCAAATTTCATAGTTAAAATTTTCCATATTCCAAAGGTATGAATGAATAAAAGCACTAACACAGTAATAGTCATGGCATTTTTCACAACAACAAAACTCATTTATAGCGACCGACATTTTGGTAGTCAAACGGTTGCTAAAATTACTTTTAGGCGACTGAAAGAGTCAGTAGCTAAATGGTCGCAAAAACCTTAGTCGCTAGGGAATGGCCACCATCTGGCGACCGAATAAAAAATCAGGGGATGGTGACCATCTTGCGATTGAACCCAAATTGAAATTTTAAAAATATATATATATTTTAGCTCCAAATTTAAATTTAAATTCAAATTTTAAATTTAACATCGATTTAACAAAATTTATTAATTAATTTAATTCTTTTCAAATTTATTCCACATTTTCAGAAGTCCTTTGAAGACTAGGAGATCTTCTGGCAACGACAGCGCAGTCACACCAGAAGAGCCACTGAAACCAAGGGAAGCCGATGGTCTCCACACCACAAACAACTTCTTTCAAAGGTTCATAGCCAGAAAAACAATCTAAAAGCAAAAAATATAAAAAGAAATAGGTAAGAGGATTGAACTTTAACTCAAGATATATAAAAATTGAAAAGAAATTTTAAGATGGTTCTTTAGGAAAAGTTAAAGATGAGGAAAATCTAAATCCAACCAAGTAATCACCCTCGAGGGCTGCCATGGACAGCGGCTGAAAATCGCTCCGGTGAGGCCATCGCCGATGGATCTGCACTCCTTTCCACCTTGTGAACAATTTTCTCCAAAAGACCAAACTTTGAAAACCAACCTACAACCATAAAACACAAAAGAAACGGTTAAGACATTAAATTTTAACTCAAAATCTAGTAAAATCTATATGGAAATTGAAAATAGCTTTTTGAGAAAAGTTAAAGAAAAGTAAAATAGGAATTAAACCGTGTAAACAGCTTCTTGAGGCTATCATGGATGGTGGCCGAAAATCACTTGAGGCGGCAACTGTTGACATTGGATTTGGCTAGAGTTTAGCGAAGAGAAGCGGCAGACGAAATGCTCACGAAGAAAAATAGAAGAATGAGCTGCGTTTACAACTTTATATAACTTATAGGCTTAATATACAACCTTGGTCCCCAAACTTATTATCATGTTACAAATTTACCCAATTCTATGTAGCGCTTGTCAACTTAGGCCTTATAAATCCAAAATGTTCATTTTAACTTAAAAAACTTACAATCAAGTCACTATCTGACTTTTCACTTAGCGATAGCCTAGCGACCGAAATATAGGGCCCTAAAAAACGGTGGCTAAGATGGTCGCTAAAAAGTTACTCCTGTTTTTTTGCCACTGTCTGGGCGACCGACTTCCTAGCCATCGTTTAAACGGTCACTATCCCCGATTGCTATAACCTAAATTTGTTGTAATGTTTGTTCTTTATGTTTTTAACATTGCAAATTTCGGTCAATTAGTAAAGCATCAACATAAAACAATTGAGCTAGCACAGTTGCCAATCCACATGGTAAAAAAAAAAAGTGCCAAGCCCAGGTAAATCTAGTTTTACCGAGGTCAACTGAGCTAAACGAGTCAACAAGTCAACCGGATTTTCTGAGTTTGACCTAAACGGTTTTGAGGGTGTCATTTAGCCTATTGTGTTCCCCTGGGTCATGGTTGAATCGTTCGACCGACTGGGCCTCGCTGGGTTTAACAACATGGGATGATTTCTTTTACCCTAATTTCCCTTTAGACTCTTCATGAAAGCTATCATTGAACACTTAAAAATCTCATTAAGGGAGTTAGGGGTAGCCATTATCTACAATAGTGACAACTAGCTTAAAAACCCTTAAAATGGTATAGTACTTAGAAACCTTTTTTCTGATGGTGGTTAGAAGTTCATGAGCGGAATAATCAATGTTCTCTAATAATTTTACATTTCTAGCACACCAGAGTTCCAAAAAATATATAGCAATCAACATGTTATAAGGAATATTGATAAAAGTACAGATATTAGTATTACTGCAACCTTCCTTAATAAGATATTTAGAATCAAAGTAAAGTTGCTAAATAATTTCAAAATGATCAAATATTGCTTTACTAATAAGGCAAGAAAAGGTTATATGTGTTTGGTCCACATTATCTCTGCCACTCCTTTTATAGGTAAGGGTAATATTGATACCTCTAGTAGCTAGTTGTGTACTGGGAAAAAAAATTATCATGAAACATAATCCACAAAAAAGCGTTCGATCTTGGGAAGAGTGAGGACCTTCCAAATCCAACTCTAAGAATCCAAAGAACCCTAATATGAACAGTTTTTTATGAAGTTATAAGCAGAATTTAAATTGACCATCTTCATTATTGTTCCAAACATTCTTATCCCGAGACCCCAAAGAAATAGGTGTCGTAGATCAGGGTTCCAGTGCCTGAATTAATTAGGTTGTAAGCTATTAGGGACTGTGATTCCAATTAGTTACAATTGACTAAATATTACTCATTGATAAATTAAAACAACTTATATGCAACTAGTTACTTAGCCAACCTACAAGAAGATATGCATGCTTTTTATCTTAGCAATGTAACTCAAGCAAATAAACCAAGTCGAGAAAACATCGTTCAAGCATTTCTTTTTAAACATATTTGAAATGTGCCAAGAGAACAAAACAATAGTTACTTAAACTTCAAGTAATAGTTTGTGCATACTTTTTAACCTAGCATGCACCCAAAAGTAACTCAAGTGTCATACACCACAATGGATCCTAAAAGAGGTAATATCTTAGTCCACAAGGTATAATATATAGAAGGCAAAATCATAATTAAGATCCATCACTTGAGCCCCCCACCTTCGAGCCAAAAGCTCCAAGTGTAAGTTTTTTACTTATTTTTATATACCACTTAGCCTTTAAATTGTCAAGGCATAAACAATTAGTTAGTGCAAACTTGTCACTTAAGTAGCTTTAGAATCTCAAAGGATTCAAGTAAATATGTACCTACAAATGAGAGAAAACCTTGGCCACAAATATTCACTTAGTTGTTAGGCCCAATGTCAAAACCTACACAACAAACTTAAGGGAGTGAATACATTATTATATTAAGTAAGAATCCCTTAGGGTACCTACAAAGAAATAATAAGCATGCAAGCAAATATAGAATACAAACGAGCAAACAACCAGCCAATAATCAACGCAAATAATAAATATAAAAGAATATGTAATGCATGAATGTTTGATATGCAACATGCACACTTCTTGAGACTTCTTATGCCTAAAGTTCTTCATACTTACCGTGAGCTCAAACTGTGAAGGTACTTAAGACACTCATCTATGTATCTCAAATTCTTTATCTCCCTTAAATCCCACTTATGGGTCCTAGAGTAGGTCATCACCTCTTCTCGAAACTCACCTATCATTCTTTTAACTTATTGTGTAAGATAACCTTTTATGTGGTCCAACATAACTAGGCTCTTATAACTTATCTTAGGGCTTCTTAGTGGCTTACTTACCAAACTTCATAGTTTGGTTGGGATTTACTTAGGTTTCCCTTTCATTACCCAAAGGTCCAGGACCTTCCACTTAGGCCAACAAAGAGTTTCAAACCTACCTTAATCCCCTTAGTGCCCCTTCAGCTCCTTAGGCACCTTAAACCCTTTAGCCACCCTACCTTACGCTACCTTAACCGCACGACTTAGTGACATTTGTAGTGGTGGTAAGTGAACAGGCTGATGCAACATAAGGATATAACCCATCACTAGCAAGTAGGACTATAAGAATGTGACATGTGTTATTAAAGTGCCAACACATTAGCGAGATAGTTATGCATGAAAATCATGTGTTTTTGGTGTAAGAAATGTGCCACTTTTGTTGGGAGAATGGGTGTTGTTGTGTTAGAAATGGGTAGTTGTTTTGATAACCACCCATAAACTTTCTGAATAACCACTTATAGCCTAGAGGGGGCTCAGCATGAAGTTAGGGCTCTCTCTTGAGCAAAATATACCTTATAACACACCAAGAACAAGAGGAAAAAGCACTATTTCTTATCTAGGTTTATTTGCTTGAAGATTCAACAGTGAAGGTCATGAATAAGTGTTTGCCTTTGCTTGAAATCAAGTTAATTGCATGTCTGTTCTTTGGTGGTTGATTGTCTTACATTCATACCCTAATTTTTAGCATCTAAGGGAAGTTCTTCAATATTCTGGACCTAAAGTGCACTTTCGTGTTCTAAACTTATTAGACGATTTCTATGTAAAATTCAATAGTGGTATCAGAGCCATAGTTTGCTTGATTTACATGATCTTCTACTAAAATTGTTAGGAATTATATGTTGGTTGTCATTCCTTTCTAATCTAGTTTAATTCTTGCATGATAAAATCATTTCTACCCCTTATAGTGTGCAATCCATTGTTTCTTGGCTTTTTTGGTGTAAAAACAAAGTGACTTGGCTTCAAAAGTTATAGTTTTTTGCTAGAATTTTGTTAATCTAGGTTGAATCTATGATGTGTTGATAAATTCTTACTATTTTGCATAATAATAAGCTAGAATGTGCATATTTTTGCATGTGCATGCTTGAAATTATGATTTTGGCATAAAACATGCAAATAGTGCTTTTATTCATAAAAGTATGCACATATGCACCTAGATTCATTTCAAGCATGTTGGAATATTTGAAGTTATGTTGAGATGCCGTGTGTTGAATTGAATTAGCATGTATGGTGCTCTTTTAAATATAGTAGGCATTAGAATGAACAAAATTGAATAATATGGATATATTCATGTGAAATGAATTTGATTGGAAGGTTTTTCCTTTCTTTTGGTTTGTTTTGCATGAGTATACCACATTATTCTATTTTTTGCATAGTAAACGGCTACTTGTGACATATGTATACTTATTTGGTACATAAGTGCATATTGTAGAAATAGCTAATGTTATAAATGGCATTGTTGCCAAGCTGATCAAGGACTTTAAGCTTGATGTTGATAAGACCAGAACCCAAGTGGTTGAAGAGCCTGTTGGTGGTGCTTTTTGGAAAGAGTATGAAGCTTCTAAGAGAAAGAACACGTTGAATGCATCACATTACTTAGTCCAATGTTTGATGACTTTATGGTGGAATTCTCAATGTTTGCTAGTGCTAAAGCCATATGAGACATGACCAAGGCAAAGTGTGATGTTGTTTCTTTGGAGAAACAAAGGACATTGATTCTAAGGTTAGACAATTATAACAAGAGACACAAGCACAACATGAGTACACACTTTAAGGAAATTTCCTAAATGATTAGATGCTTGAAGTCATTTGGCCATACTTTCACTAAGAAGCAATAAGTGCAAGCAATGATTTGTTCCCTTCCCAATGATAAGTGGCAATTAATAAGGTCAATTTATGCAACAATGTTAAAATAAAAATTTTTGATGATATTACATGACATTTTGCTTTTAGAAGCATGAGTCATGGATATCAAAAAGGCTTCATCTAATGCTGATATGGCTGAAACTTCTTTTTCCATTATGAAAAAGAAAAAGAAGTGGAATAAGAAAAAGGGTGATTCCAACCAAGGGGAATGATCATTGGATGAAAAATTCAAAAAGAAGGGAGAACGCAAGGCCAAGGACAAGAGCAAAGTGAAATGCTTTTATTGTGGCCGAAAGAGACACTTTGCTTGAGAGTGCAAACACCCTAAGGTATATAACTTTTCTACTTCACAAGTATATGTCTTTTCATGTACTTTTATGGCTGAATCAAACTCTTTCTAGGTTTTAGATTCAGGTAGCATAGACCAAATTGTGAAGAACTGTGCCTTATTTATGCAATTTCACAAGCTTCCAAAGGTGCAATAAGTGTCTATGTTGCGAACAATGGGAAATTGTAAGTAGAAGGAATAGGAACTTTTAGGGTTCCTTTATATGTACCTATGATGTGGAGAAACTTGATCTCTATGTGTTGTTTATCGCATTTTGGGCTTAGTTTCTATTTCCATGGTGATATATGTGACATTATTGTTTGTACCTTTTTAGTTCTTTTATAGGAAGTAAATGTTCTTTTACAGTAAATTCATGTTTTTTTAGAACCTACACACATTATTCGAATTTGCTCTTTTTATAGTGAGTATATGTTCCTTTATAGGAAAAAAAACGTTCTTTTATAGCAAGCATACGTTCTTATTTCTCATTCCCATGTTTTTTTCTTTTTCTAGATGTATATGTTATTTTAAGCTTACCTAATTGGTCTTTTTGCCTAATTGTCTATTCTTTTAATCACTACTAATTCTCTTGCTCTTCTTTTTCTATATTTTTTTTTCAGTTGCTATATGTTCTTCATATGAAGTAGATGTTTGTTTATAGGAAGTAGATGTTCTTTTACAACCTATACATATTATTTGAATTTCTTCTTTCACATTAAGCATATTTTCTTTTATAGGAAATAATATTCTTTTACAACAAGTATACATTCTTATTTTTTCTTTCCCATGTTTTTTTGGAAGTATATGTTCTTTTAAGCTTTGTTGGTTGTTCTTTTTTCCAAACCATTTGTTGTTTTAAATACTATTGGTTCTAATGCTCTTTTGTTCATTTTCTTTTTCAATTTCTATAAGTTGTTTTCTAGAAAGTATATGTTTTTTATAGGAAGTAAATGTTTATTCTTCTACAACCTATACTTATGTTTTTTCATGGAAAACAAATGTTATTTTGCAATAAGTAAATCTTCGTTTACACTGAGTAACACACACACGTACAAGTGCTTTATAGTCGAAAAAGAGGAAAATTATCCTAGTCTCATACCATTTGAACTTGAGAGTAGTGTGTGATTTTCTACTATTTTTTTTGTTACACATAAGCATATATAAGATTGAGGGAAAATCTGTTTTCTTCTTAAAATTTTAAGCGCATTATGTCGTAATTTAGCAGATAATGCACCAATGAAGAATCAAACCCCGGTCACGGACGGGGTGTCCAAAATACGCAACCATTAGGCTGCGGTATTGCCAACGTTTTCTACTATCTATAGAGTGTATATCCACCAACTCTGATAATTTTGTTAGTTTTAAAATATATTTATTTGGTTTTGGAATACACTTGTCTAACTCTGATGTATGTTTGTAAAGCTTCGAATTATAGTATTCATTATTCATTTCGTTGATGTGATAACATTAACTTAACACTAATTCTATAATTCATTCATCTATTTTTTATTTTAGATACAGTTATCTAGTTATAAACGTGATGTTGACAATGAATTGTAGAAAAGATTTTGACTTTGCTCGAAACAAATACTCTTTTTCGTCCCATATTATTTAATAAATTTTACTTTTTTGATGTAAATTAGACTTAAATTTATTTATATTATTATTTATTAAAAAAAATTTAAAAAAATTACATTTAAAAACTACAAGTCTTTATGTATCATTTATATATAAAATTTTTCATATTTATATATTAAAATATTAAAAATAAAAAAATTATAAATTAATTGTTATGAATACTGAATTGTATAAAAAATTTGCGACATATGGGTATTTTTTAAAGACTTGGTTCAGTTTATATTTTCAAGAAAAATTTCTATTTCCTAGAAATGCGTGTACGCAAGTTGACTTGCATTTTCTTGGGTCGATTCCATTGTGCTTAATGTATGGCAAACTTCCAGCCAAATGTGTGCACGCAAGTAGTCTTTCCGATTTGTGCGCGACTTAGGAGTGTTTCTTTCTTTACAGCTATCTGTTAAACAAAAACAACATAAATATGGGGAAAAATAGATAAACAAAACGAATTGCAGGCAAGAATCAAAAGGTTGTATGCTTGAACCCAAGCCTATATAAGTGCCTACTGTGCTGCCAATATATATAGAATAGATCCCCTCGCAATAATGTTTTTATTTTCTATAAAAGGTCGAGTATATTACGTAAATGGTTCTTAACCTCTAGTTATTGTTTTTTTTAGTTCCTAACTTATTGAATATTCTATTTTAGTCCTAAATCTATTAAAATTATTTTCTTTTGGTTTTCATCAGATGAAATTCATTAACTCAAAATAATTGTCTAATAAAAACTTTTGAAATTCTAATTTAGATATTTGATAATTATTTTTCAGTAAATTTAAGCAGTTTAATATTTTTTTACAGTAAATAGATAATTTAAATTAATATTTTTTTTTTTCTAAATGAAATAAATTTAATTTACAGAGAGGAAAAAAATTTATTATACAGATTAAATTTATTGAAAGATAGTTACTGAATAGTTTAAATTATAATCTAAACAGTTGTTTTTAGAAAAATTCTTTGAGTTAACAAATTTAATTAAACTGGGACCAAATGAAATGTTTTTAATAGATTTAGGACTAAAATAAAACGTTTTAATAGGTTTATGACTAAAATAGAACATTCAATAGGTTAGGGACTAAAAGAAAATAATGACTAAAGTTAGGGACCATTTATGAAATTTACTCATAAAAGGTAATTATACTTCAATTAAAAAATGAACTAAATGATATATTAAGTACCTGCGTCATAGGGCTTTAAAGAACAATAGAGATATAAAACTAGCCACTAAATATGCTATTTGTCCCTCTGGCACTGAATGAGAGAAAGAGAATCAAATCAAGTAAACATTTTCATATAAATCACAATAAATCCAAGATAATAAACTTAAGAATAACTTGGAAAAAAATTCCAAATAGATAATAAACTATAATAAACTAACATTCAAACACTTAATTAGACTAGTAAACTATCCAAGACAAAACGTGGATAATGATTTAACTAGACAAAAAAAATAAGAGGATACCATCCGATTATTTATTCGGAAACACCTCATTCGCCCATTCCTCATTGCTTTGCACACTAAATTTGATCCACTAATATCGAGGTAGATCACCCTGATCTCTCCACCATATAGTGTGGGATTAACCAAATGATTATATTACTAGTAATAAATTAGTTTTGTGAAGAAGAAAGAAGAAAAAACAATGAAAAGATAGATGAGGCCGGTTAATCAGATATAATTACAATAACAAATCAATCAGTCATGCTTGAGTTGATATTCGAATCTGGTTGGAGGTATGGAGAAGAGATTAAGAAGGCGATGCAAAGAAAAAAGGAGGGGAGCAGCAGCTGTGGTTTTTCCTTTTTCTTTTTCTTTTTCTTTTTATTTTTTTGTTTTGTTTTGTTTTGTTTTGTTTTTTAGATGCTCGCACTCGCAAGAACTCTAAATGCATGTGTACATGTGTAATGCTCATCCTTATGGGGAAAAAAACAAATCCGTGCTACAATACACATTTTAAATGTATGACGAACAAAATTATGATTTGCTCACTGTTAGCCACATTATTTTCTTCAATCTGAATTGTATATAAATATTGTAGCTTTAACCTTATTCAATTTTTTAAGAGCCAAGTCCAATCTTTTAGGCCTAAAAATCAAAATACGTGATAGGATTTCAATCGGATGGGGGTTGACATGGTCATTTACTTAAGCATTCGTCACGTTCGAATTATCCAAGTACAGAAAACTTAGAAGAGGTTCGATTAATTTATATGTAGTAACTAAGCGGATTAATCTTCTACAAGTTAATTATCCTCGTAGCCTAAACTTAAGTTTCTACTTTTTTTCCATCTGTCTCGCTTTTCACTGCCTTGCCGTAAGAGGCAAGAAATAACAGAAGGGGACCATTTGATTGTTTCTTTTGTTATTCCTTGTCTTTTCTTGCATTTCAAGATTCAAAATTCTAATGAGAGAAATAATCAATGTTTTGACTTAGCGGGTAAAAATTGTGGTTAGTATTAAGAGCTTCAAGGTTCTTTTTTCTGTTTCTCCACCTCCCCTTTATGTGCAAAAGAAAAAAATATGTAATGACAGAGAAACTGGACATAAGAATTTCTTTTGTTCAATCCCCTTTTTTTCTGGTAGTCAATTCCTTAACTTTCGTTGATAACGTCAAGAAAGATGTATAAATGTTGTAGCAATTCACACAAATAAAGCATAAAATGGAATTGAAATACAATTTTTCATGCACATTAATGCACGCAGAAATGTAAAATATAAAATTTTTTCTTGTTGGTAGTATCTGATAAGTCAATAATTAATACTGTTATATTTTCTACGTTTTCTTTTAAAAGTATATATTTTACTTTTTAGGATATTGCTATCTTATTTTTTTAGGATGGATTTTACTTTAGGTGGTTGTTAATATGGAAATGATCAATAAATAAGTAGGACGGTAACATTGCTTCTCCATTATTTTTTTTTTAATCAAAATGTCATTCTGATTAACTATAAGATTTACAGTATGAATTAGAGAAATATAGTATTGAGGAGTAGAGACGCTTGGCCCAATTGTAAATCTTCCTATAGAAATCTTCCTTAAATATCCTAGACGTATCTGGCATCCACACCTATATATATAGACTGATAAAGATAGACCAAAAACACAAATAGAAAAGCAACTAATGCACTAACAAAAAAGTATATGGTTAGACTAACAAACCAATACAAGATACTGGACTAATAAATCATTAAAGTACATAACTTGGGCAATGACTCGGAACAAAAATAAAATAAAATGACATCATCACCGATCAAATTTTTACAAATGTCTCATTGCTGATGGCTCAATCACTTTTCCACACCCCCTCATATCACAATCTGTCCATAACCACCAACTTTGAAACAAACCATTTGTACCTATACACGCCATTAAAATATCAAATGAACTAGAAAATAGTTCAATCGAAGGCAATACAAGTGTTTTGTGGTTGAAGCACAAGAAAAATGATGAAGATACAAGAGATAAAAGGTAATTAAGGATAATCAAGTGGCATACAATGACAAATTAACCTGTCAGGCCTTGATTGGTACAAGTTTGATTAGATATGCAGAGGATAAAGTAGGGAAATGGAGATTTTTTTTTGGGGGGGTAGGGATTCTGTTCAGACTCGAAATCACATTGTTTTTCTATTAATCCATACTTATAGAATGTGAGGCGGGCTTGGTGTTGTTTGTTTGTTTCTTTTTTTTTTTTTTTCTTTTTGTTCGATGCCTACAGATGCAGTGAAGGTAAAGGGGATTCAAGGATTGAGTTTGATGTCTTGTTAATATTGGGAAAAGTGCATTTTTAGTCCTAAATTTTATTTTACTTTTTATTGGACGCTTAAAATTTTAAATTTTTCTAAATTAGTCCTAGAATTTTACTAAATTATTAACATTAATTAATCCCATATTTATTGAAAGATATTTACTAAACAAGAATACAATTTTTAGAAAGGAAATATTAATAATTCAAATATTCCATTAACTACCGAAAATTATTTCATACTTTAAATTTAAGAGAAGATTGTGACCCAACAGTTCAAATTGTAATTTAAAAAAAAAATTGGCTTGAAAAAACTGATCTGTTCTAGAACCAACTGTTGTAAAGTTCTAAGACTCTTGTAGAAAAATAAAAGTTATAGGACTAAGTGTTTATGGAGTTACAAAATTTTAAAACTCAGTTTAAAATATAAAAAATTTAAGGACTGAAATAAAAAAGTATGTAAAGTTTTAGGAGTAAAAATGTATTTTTCCATCTTAATACCTGCTAGTATTGAATATTGATAGCTAGGCAAATGTTGGGGGGGAAACAGTTTTGATCCCAAAGTTTTGTCTATGTTAATGTCCTACAATTTTTAACTTTTTCTAAGTGAGAATCAAAGCGTTATAACTGTTTTAGAAGTTAGTTCTAAAACTTTCTATTATGCGGTCAGTATAGAGGAAAAAAATGCTAGTAGTTATCTGAAATAAACTATTTTTAAGTTTTTTTTTCCATTTGGTAACTGTTATTTAAAAAATTTAAACTGTGTAATAATTTTTTGACATTTGGTAGACCATTTAAATACCAGTGTTCTTTCTTTGTATAAATCCTGTTTCAAATCTCTAACTATCTTCTAGTAAATTTTTCTTAGTCAAAATATCCTAGTAAATTTAGCACTACCTATCACATATTAGTAAAGTGTTTTTTTTTTCCGACTAACCTAAAAAAGTAAAAAGTATTCAGACTGATATAGAAAATTAAGACAAGTGTTAGGACTAAAAGTGTTATTTCCCCGTTCTACCAGGTCTGTTGGAGTAACGTATGGGGAACCCACCGGTCGCGGTCGCCACGACTGACAGTTGCAGATTCCTGCAATAAATCCGGCTCTGCGGAAGCCATTTACTTACCAGAAGAAACGAACCAGAGGACAAGAAAGTCCTCCACTTCTGGAAAAAAAAATGGTGGTCCTCCCTTTCCATACGGATCTCCGGTCTGCGACCCGACTTCAACAAACCTCCAGTTTCCTTAACCGCGTCAACCCGAAACCCGAGCGCTTGTCGACCCTCGGTCGTCCACGGAGACGAGTTCTGCTCCCTCCGGTAGGCGCATTGAAGGTAGCCGTGGACAAGAAGCCGGCGATCTGTACGGCCGATGAGCTCCACTACGTGGACGTTCGGAACTCCGATTGGCGGCTCGCTCTGTGGCGCTACCTTCCTTCAGCTCAGGCGCCGGAGAGGAATCATCCGCTGTTGTTGTTGTCTGGGATTGGGACCAATGCAATTGGATATGATCTCTCCCCAGAGGTCAGTTTTTCACTTTTTCTCGTTCTCTGCTTTTAGTTAGTCCAAAGTTGCTTACTTACAACCAAAGCCATTTCCCTTTTCACCCTCTCCTTCCCATGTTCCAAAAAGCAAAAGTTATCACTAACTCTTTAGCTCAGATGTTAAAGGTCTAGAGAGATATGAGAGAGATCAGTGGTTCGAACTCCGAACTCCCTCCTCCTCATCCTTCATAGAATGCCCTAATAGTAGTTCAAGAGTTTTCTCGTACAACCTCTTAATTTTTACACGTTACATAGATATTTTTTATCATAAAAAAAAAAAACAGAAAAAGTTGTTGGGGGAAAGGATATATTTGATCTTGTAACTGTTTTTCTGTTTCAATCCTCAAACTATTCATTTTTCAAATGGGGTCCTTAAAATTTTGCATATGTTTGACACTTTTTTCATTTTTCTAAATGAATGGTGAAATTTTGTGACTATATAAAGAATTAGTCCTAAAGCTGTTAACTTTTATAATATAAATTTTTTTTAACTTCTAATTTAAACTGTTCGGTAAATATTTTTTACTGTATTCAAAATGTATAATAATTTTCTACTACCTCTATCTCACAAAGCTTATCTTCTTTACTATTTATAACAATTAATTCATTTTTTTTTTCTTTCAAAATTTCTTATACAAATATAAACTTTTTATATGAAAAGAGTAAATACTCTAGTTTATAAATATATTTTTTAAAATTTTTTATAATATAAATTAATATGAATATATTTAAGTCAAACTTTAGTAAAAATAAATAAATAAAAGAGTCAACCTTAGTAAAACAAAGGAAATAATAGTTAATAGAACTTTTAAGTTACCGATTTTCCTCCTTTTTCAATCATGTATTTATTCAATAATTGTCTTTCAATAAGCTGAGACCAACTATTAATACGTTAGCAGAAATTTAAAGCTAATTCAAAAAAAATGAAAAGTTTTAGAAGTCAAATGGGAAAGCATGATAAGTTTTTGGACTAAAAACGTCGTTACCCAAAGTTGCTTGTTTTAACTTCAAATTTAATATCTTTCCTCGCTCTCTGTGTTTAGTAGGCTCAAAGTTAATATAATTTCGTTTGCAGGTTTCATTTGCACGCTACATGGCGGGCCAAGGTTATGATACCTGGACCCTTGAGCTACGAGGTGCTGGTTTGAGCACCCTGAAGATGGATTCTGGGGAAGCTAATGGCCGTTCTAATGTTCATCACGTCAATGGCAATTCCAGGCAGTTTCCAGTCAAAAGTCAGGCAAAAGAACCGCCTATTAGATTTGGGCAACTTAACTTCTTTGACGATTTTACAAATCCTTCACAAGATGGTTGGTAACTTTAGTTTCTTCTTACTTAATGAGTCGAAAAGACTTGCTTCTAGGATGTGTATATATATGTATATATTACTCTGATTTTGCAGAAGAGGGGAAAAGCTTTTCTGCTGCTAGTCAGATGAGGGACTTCATTGGGAAACTTTTGACTGTAATTGAAAGGGCCGAAGGATCATCTCAGCCGTTGTTTCGGGGCATCCAGGACCGTATGTCTTCGGGCCTGAAAGATATTAAGAAGCAATTAGATACAGTGGTGAAGTATGATTGGGACTTTGAAACCTACCTGGAAGAGGATGTCCCAGCAGCGGTGAGGTGACACTTCTCCATTACAAACTTACTTTTCGGTACTTTAGACTTCGTTTGAGGGTAACGTCAACATTTAATGTTAGAGGTTAAAAAAATTATATAATGGTAGATTTTAGTATTAGAAATTTAAAAAAATTATAATAGTTATTGATAATTTATTTAAACATGTATCTAAGACTAATTTTAAACACTATTCCCAAATGAAACTTTCATGATGTGTAAACTTATTGCTCTTATTGTATGAAATTTCTGACTTAGATGGAGTATATAAGGACCCAAAGCAAACCGAAGGATGGCAAGTTGCTTGCAATTGGTCATTCCATGGGTGGTATCTTGCTATATGCAACGCTATCTAGATGCTGTAAGAATTTATGTTTTATGACATTCATTTCCCATATCTACTTCCATGTTTGGTTCATGAATTTTGACAATCCAGGGTCTTAGGAAAGTTAAAATTTTAACAATTCTTTATTTAGATGCCTAGAAAAATGATCCTGACAATCTCATAATCCAAAGGGTTCCCAAACATTATCTCCTTATGTGATAATTGGAATCCCCAAAACATAAGAAGTTAATTCTTGAAGTTGAATTAAGTTTTTCAAAGGCCAAACTTTTTTTTAAACGTATATTCCGACAATGATCTCAAAGGGGTTCATGATAGATAGATTATTTAGGACAGACCGTGGGCTTGACAAAAGACCTAGCTAAAGACCTTTTCATTCTCTAAATTTTGCCAACTTGGGCCTTTTACTCCCTGAACTTTAAATTGAGTTTATTTGTTTATCAATTTTTAAAAATTGGTGTATGTCCCATTAGCATACTTAAATGGTTATGTAAGTTATATAGGGATAGAAATAAAGATGAAACAAATGATGAAGAGCTAGCTAACTATTTGACTCGGACTTCTTACATTATTCCAATTATTTGCTTCAACCAGCATTCCAAACTGAAATATAATTCAATTAATTCTAGTGCTCAATTCGTTTATAGAAAAATGGCTAGTTAGTTGTTTATCTTCTATTTTATTTTTCTTTGGGCTTTTATTTAACCTAAATAGTCATTTAAGTGGGTCAATGGGTTAAAGGGTACCAGTTTTCAAAGTTTGGGGGATGAGTAAACTCCGAGTTAAAGTTCAAGGGTTAAAAGGATTTTAGGCCTTTAATAAAGTCCCTTATTATATGTGTTATTATATACTATATGATCATGTATGTCTCTTGTAGATATATATCGTATGAAACTTGTAACAACTCTTTGTGGTTTAGCCTAATCTATATTTTGTCTTTATTATTATTAAAAACCTACATTTTACCATTGCTTCTTTCACATTGTCTAACAGCAACTTATAAAACATAATTTAACTACATGATAGATATCTTCCAGTAATTTAAATCTCTTTAATATTTTTCATAGTTAATAGTCATTTTAAATTATCTATTTTTATTTTCTGTAAATATATTTTACTCTCTATAAATGCAAGTCAATATTTTTTAAATATTAGTTAACTGCAAAAATATAAAAAAAAAAATTAAAGTACTCGGACATGGTTAATTACCAAATAGTTTTGGCTAAGGTTTTAAAATTTTTAGGCAAGCATTATAAAGAAAGTATGATCAAAATGTAGGTTTTTTTAAATATTGGGGGAAAGTGTAGGTCTCACATGAGATTTTGTAATTTTTCCTTAAGTTGTATTGGTTAGTATATTGGCCTCATTTGATATTAACATTAATAGCTATTGTGTGAAGAAAAGTATTTAATGTTAAATTTTAATTTTTAATTTTAATGATTTAATCTTTATTATTAATAAATCATTAAATACTCTAATATCAATCCTGTAAAGCTCTTTCCCCGCCATTGAATTATGGATTACTTGAAGGGGGAATTTTCATGACACTAAGCAAGGCTAGGTGGGGTCCACTCAGCTTAGAATCAGATAAGTCTTGAAGGTGTAGGACAGCGGAAGTAATAATAGATACCTTGTACGTGCTCAGCAGATATTATCCCCGAGAAAAGGACGTGGTCTGATAAGCTATAGAGTTGAGAGCGAATTTATTTTAATTTAAGTTTATTTAATTTAAAATTATTTATTTTTATTTTCATATTTTTTTTACCTCAAATTAATTTTATTTAAAAATTAATATTATTTAGGTATGATGATCTATTTAAAATATATTTTTATAATCTTACTAAATTTTTATAATTTTTTCTCTAGTATTAATTGTTAGAAAAAAAATTTATAAAAATTTAATAATATTATGAAAATTTACTAATTTTCCGTTTCTGCCTTTGTGCTTTTTAATTCTCGTTTCTTTGCCTATTCTCTTTTCCGTTTCTTCTCAATTCTATTGTCCCTTAATTTATTTTCCCACTTCGTTTTTTCTTTTTTCGTTTTTGCTTCTTTGTTTCATTTTTTGTATTATTCCCAATTTTTTTATTTTTAACAATTCTTATCTGTTCTGTTATAAATTTTAGTTGTTCTTGTATCTATTTTTTTTCTTTTATTAGTTTTATATATTACCTTATCGGTTTTATTTATTTTTTTATAAGTTTTATTTGTTTTTTTATCACTTTTATTTGTTCTTCTATCAATTTTAGTTTTTTTTATCAGTTTATGTGTTCTTTTATCATTTTTTTTTTAATTTTTAATCAATTTTATCTGTTATTTTATATATTTTATTTGTTCTTCTATCCGTTCTTGTTTATTCTTTTCTTAATTTTAGATGTTCTTATACCAGTTCATTTTGTTTTATGTAATTTTTATCCAATTTTTTTTATCATTTCTTGTTTATTCTGTCTTTTTCCCTGTTTTATTCCTTTTTTTTTAGATCTAGACGAAAGCAATACAGAAAAGAACAAATTGATGACATTAAAAGAACATACTAATAACATTAAAAAAACATATTGGTAATATCGAAAGAAAAGATTGATAACATTAAAAGAACATATAGGTAACAGTAAAAGAATAGATTTTTTTTTTGTTATTTTTCAGTTCTCATATGTTGTTTTACATATGGCTGGTCTATTCTTACTTTTTTTATTATTCTGTCATTGAATAATATTGATTTTCTTGTTTTTATTCTTTTTTTTTAGTTCCTATATATTTTTATTCATTTTTCTATGTTCTTTTTCAGTTATTGTATATTTGAAAAAGAAAAAAAAATTAAACATAATATTTTTTAAAAAATATAAATCTAATATATGAAAAAAATTAGAACAAACTTGACAAAAGAATTGTTGGGTTGGTTGGCTCAAATTCAAGAAGGTTAAGGATTTTAATTTTGTTTAAAATTTAGTTTTAGTTTTCTTATTTGTTTAGGATTTGAGTTTCCTCTTTTGTTTAGAATTTATGTGCTTGTTTGATCATGTTGTTATTCCGTTACATGTGATTGGTGATTGAGAAATTTTTTTTTCTAATAAGAACAAATAAAAACTAATGAAAGAACATATAGCATTAATAAAGGAACAACATGCTAAAAGAGTAAATAAGAGCTAATAAAAAAAGATAAAAATTATAAAAAAAATAAATCTAAAGAGAGATAAAATTAATAAAAGAATAAAGTCTTGCCGCCCACTTTTCGCGTAGAGCCTACGCAAGGGAATTACTTTTAGTGAAGATGGTATAACAACTTCGGTTAAGCCAAACTGGTCGTACTACACTATATGAAATAATGAAAGTAGCAAAAACATATTCTTAAGGTAATGATCTTTATAAGGCGTCCAATTGAAAAATGTAAATAGTTCAAATAGATTATGACTCTGTAAGAAAAAAAAAAGGAACCAAATTAAATGAATATAGAATTTTTTATAGAAATGATTTACATACTGAATATTCAAAGTCTGCTTGTTGTTATATTGACTACTCAGTTTATCAGTATTTAACTGGTGATAATGGCTTGTTACATGAAATATATTTTTTTTCAATTAAAATTTTTCATTTAATATAATTTAGAAAAAAATATTTGGTAAATGCCAAATATAAGCTTTTGTGTTTACTAGTTCGACCCTTAACGAGTATCTGCAAATGAAAGGACAATTTTACAACTTAATATTACTTTGATGACAGATTTGCTGCATTCATTACTTTGGTGATAAATTTACAATTTAACATATAGTTTGGGGGAGAGATTGTGCAATTTATCCTCCCTTATCATGTTGCGGAAAACAAAGGAGGGGAAAACTCCAGTTGATTTATTTATGAAGAATTTTTTATTTTCAATAATATCATCTATATTTTAATTTAAGTCAACGTAATCTAAAATAATTTATTTTTATTTTTACATACTTTCATTTAAAAATAAGCTTTGATGAAGTTATTAAATTTGTATGAATTTTTATAGTTTTAGATATTAAAAAAATCTTAAAAATTTAATAAAACAAAAAAATTTATATAGTTTTGATGTATTATTAAACCTGCATAATATTTACTTTTAAATAAAATTAGCTTAGGATAAAAAGATATAAAAATAAAAATATTTTTAATTAAATTTATTTAAATTAAAATAAATTAGCTTTAAATGATTAGTTTTTTCCTTTTTGGTGACTGACAATGACGCTTGCCTTTCGGTTGTGAAAACGTTGGTGATCAATTCTCGCCAATCGATTGACAACCAAAAAAAAAGGACACCAATTGGTGGCGACCATTTTTTAACTGGTGGGCAAGTGGCAACTGTCATTTTCGACGGTATGCTCAGCTAATATCTGGGTGACAAAAATTAATTTAAAAGTAATAAAAATAAGTTATATTAAATTGTAATTAATAATATTGATATTGTTTTTATTTATATATAATTTAAAATTAAAATTTATATAATAATAATAATTACAAGAAATTAAATAATATAACTTTTAGATAATTAATCAAAATATCCATGACTTAAAATAAATGTAAATCCCAATAACATCCAGAGGTTCCGATAATTCTCCTTAAATTCTAATCAAATGAACTATTTTCTGTATCCTCATTATTCTGTGTCTCCAATATGTCCTCCTCATTCTCGGCATCATCATGAGGATCAATCGGCTTTGCGCTCGATCCCCCAGCAATCCAAGCCGAGTCTACTGTGCAAAATATCTAATTAATATCATGAAAGAAAATTACCATGAAGTAAAATTTGTGCTCAAAACACATCTCCAAAAGATACTTCCTCTGTGTAGACTAATTGGAGCTCTTAGGAGTAGATCAACAGGAATAGCGAGTTGATGAAGAAGACAGAAACAAGAATAAAGGGTAGAAGGAAAAGACATAATATATATCTAAATCAGTGACCAAAAAACCAATTGACTTGTGAGTTTTTACCTTTATAGTGATTGAATGAGGAGATGTAATGTTGATTGGACTAGCACCTATCATTGGATAAACTCTTTTGTATCAATTTCATTAATAATAGAATGTGAATTTTATACTTTATTATTTTTTGGTCAAAGAAAGACAATCTCCCATGAAATTATAGCTACTTCTTTCTTAATTTTTTTTTCCTTCCATCCATCTTACATTTCTCATGTTGATTCATGTTGATATTCTTTTCTCATGAAATAGTGAAGGCATTAATCATAATACAAAGGTGCATAAATCTTTTTTTTTTTTTATATATAAGACCTTGAGAAAGTGAAGATTTAACTATTGTAAGTTGATAAATTTACTACCTGATAATAGGTTTTGAACGGAGGGACTCTGGATTGGCTTCCATTACTACATTAGGGGCAACACTTGATTATACATCTTCTCGTTCATCACTAAAGATGTTTTTACCTTTGGTAAGTTTACAGAGATGCAAGTCTAACCTTTATTAGTTACAAAGTATTTGGTTGATATCAATTTTCTCCTTCTCTAATACTAAGTTGGTGCACAGGTTGGCCCTGCACGAACTGTAGATGTTTCTATGATCCCAATTGGGCAGTTGGTTTCTGCTGTCCAGCCTTTTGCTGTTCGTCTTCCTTATGCTTCAGCATTGTTAACTACTCAAATTTCAGCACCAAATATGATGGAACCTAAGCTATTCGAAAAATTCCTCTTAAAAAATGTTGGTAGGTTAAAGATACTAATTGAATTCATGTTCCCTAGAAGACAGCTAATTTTATTCTGGAAATTAACATATTAGAACCTTTTTCTTTTATCCATATCACTAATCATTTGCCTTTTTTTTTTTTAAGTATATGAATGTGTGTTCAAGTCCCTTTGAGGACATCTGTGATAAAATTGGAATGATACAGAGATAAATACGTGTTCAAAGTCCAATATTGTTGAATCATTGTTTTTATTGCCATCACCAATCTTTTCCAAAAAGTCCTTATGTTCATATATAACTACATTTCTGCTTTCATTAGCAACTATATGTTTGTTTTCTGCCTCGACACCAGTTACAATGATAATTGATTTGCAATTTACAGGTACAATATTGCCTTCTAATCTTATATTGCAACTGGCCACAGCCTTCCAAGAGCAAGGATTGTGTAACAGAAATGGAACTCTTTTCTATAAAGATCATTTGGGTAAAAGCAAAGTGCCCATCTTAGCTCTCGCTGGAGATCAAGATCTCATATGCCCACCTGAAGCTGTATATGGCATGTTCTCCCATTTTCTCATTCATTGTGATGTTTAGTATATGGTCAAGTCACTTAATTGCTATGTGCCACATGTAAGTCTAATTAGTCATAATATTATCCATTGATCAGAAAGTGCAAAGCTTGTACCTGAGCATTTGATCACCTACAAAGTTTTTGGGGAGCTAGGAGGTCCACACTATGCTCACTATGATATGGTGGGTAGTCATTTGGTAAGAACTAATCAATCTTGTTGTTGTATCAACTTGATTCTTTCTATTCTATATCAAGTTTCATTTGCTAGCTTTAGATCTACTACATACACATTTTTTTTAAGTGTTTAAGTAGGGTTTGATATGTTCTTGCAGGCCAGAGAAATGGTATATCCTTACATTGTTGAGTTTCTCAATCTTCATGATATATTGATTACCTAGTGGGAGTTTGTTTCCACAAGCGCATAGTCTCATGCTTTTCACTTGGATTCTTGAAACAAAGTCATATAGGTACTAACTGTAACATTTGGTTGTTTATAAAAAATCTTGACCAGTTTATGTGTTGTATTTATTATTTCTATTGAATTTGCATTTATGAACAATAATTTTTAGTGATAAGAAATTTATTCCTCACTTAATGGCTTAAGTGTTTTAGCTTCTATTCTTTTAGATTTCTAGCCATTTAACATTAATGCATAAAGTAACTTTGGTCTTAATTTTTGGTCTCCATGGCTTTAAATCCAACTTTTTATATGTTAAACTTGTCTGCTTCTACAATAGCTCTTTCTCTATCTCCATCCTTTACATGGGTACAAGGTTATGTACTTATTTTTCTACATTCCTATTAACCTTCATAAATAAAAGTGTGAGTAGAGCTTGCTCTATAAAAATGCAAGTGTGTATAAAGCTTCAATAAGGAATGTTGAACTATTTGATCCTAGGGTCTAACATAACATGACTGAGCTAATGCATTAAGGCAATATAAAATATCCAAAAAAGAGTGGACAGACCAAAGTACAGACTATGACCAAAGTTCTCAAGTGAAGAGAAAATAATCAGTTATTATGCTTTATTTCAACTTGATTTCCATGGCTATGGCCTTTAAGAAATCGCTTATTTGGTAATTTTAAAAAAAAAATTAGATTGTCCTTTTTATTTTAGAAATATAAACTTTGACTCTTACCTTTTTTTACATTGTCCAATAGCAACGTCTAAAATCTTAATTTAAACTGTAAGGTAGTAATCTCACAGTAATTTCAGTCTGTATGATATTTTTTTTACACTTAATGGACATTTTAAATTATCAATTTTTTCTTTTTGCAAATGTAAAACAGTGTTTTTAAGAGAGTAAAGTGAAAGAAAAAGGGTAAAGTGTAGATTTCTAAAATAAAAGGGGTAAAATATAACATCACCTAAACCTTGGGGCACAAATTGTAATTAATGCAATTATAAATTGCTTATATACTTTTTCTATTTACTTCTCTCATTACTCTTAAGTTGCTTATAAAATGGCTAGTTGATCTTTGGTTGTTTACCTCCTAAAGTTTCAACAAGCATGATATTGTCTTTGCACCCCTTGTAGGATGAAAAGGGCTTTTCCCTACCACATCTTCAACCCAATTTGAGACACTTGTTTCCCATCCTTTACTCCTTAAAACCCTTAAACTTGTAATATAAACAATTCTGAGTATATATCAAAGGAAAAACTGAGTATATATCAAAGGAAAAAAACAAGCATGATATTAAAAATATCTTTCATCCATCTCCAATTTGTATATAACAACCATTATCCTAGCTTCTGTATGTATCTATAGCATACTAGTAAGAAAATGTATTGGTGGAGCTTTGATCCATGTCAATGTATGTGAGCATTTAAAAAAAATAAGCAGGACAGTTATCAGTAATAAAAAAATAAATCAAAATTACATTGTTAAATAACTAACCTAAACCTATAATTATAAATGATTTTAATGCTTAAGTCAATGCATAACAACTTTTTAGATACTTGGTCTTAGGTGGCTTAAAATAAATAAATTAAATAAATAAATTAATGATTTTTTCATTGCAAATAAGGTATTAAATATTGTTACTATTAGGTATACCATATCTCATAATTCCAAAATAGATAGCATGGTATGAGGCACTGTACACCACTATTGTTTTCATAAAAAAAATTATTATTTTAACATGAAATTAATTAACTATTTTTTTCCATTTTTTGTACATATTCTAATTTTTTTCATCAAATTTTATTAAATATCAATCAAATATATATGAAAGATAATATTTTTTATGCAAAAAACATAGAGAAAAATAAATATTACTTGGTAAAAAACCTAATTTATTGATACATAAGAAAAGAAGAAATAATACTCTAATAATAATAATATATTTTGCTAATATCACATTAAGTTCCTAGGCGGCTCAAAGTATGATGCTTCTATTCTAGCTTGTCCTACAAAAGCAACACATTCATCCCATGTATGATATTTTACCATTTTACATATTTATGTGTATTAAATATATTTTACTGTTATGTAGATTTATGTATGATGTTTTGACGTAAAATGACCAAGGAAAGAATATCTCACACATGCCTCATGAAAAAAAAAGAATATTGCGGTATATATTTCACACACTACTAGAAAAAGGGCATTTAGCAACAGATTAACTATCGACAGTTAAAAATAGTCACTAATTAATAATGACAACTAGTTACTAAAAGTCCGATGAAAGTTTAGTAACAGTTGTCTATTGTTAAAATTTAGCAACGGTTTATTGTTGCTAATTTAGCGATGATTAGCAGTCGCTAAATTTAGTAACGGCTTGCCCTCGCTAATTTAGTGACAATTAGTCGTCGCTAAATATAGTGATAATTGCCCCTTGCTAAAATCCCAAAAATTAGTAACGGTTAGCCTTCACTAAGTCTCTTCTGAATTTTGTGACACATAGCCCTCACTAAAAACCAATAAAATATCTACAGCAAGTCATCACTAAAGTATGCCTCTATTAAAAACAACTTACCCACACTAGTTGCATAGGAGTTCTCGTGTATTAGTCATTTTTTAATGCTAACTTATCATTTATTTTAACATAAATAAATTTTTTTGAATATATGTAATACAGTGGAAATGTGTACCTTAAAGTCTGATAAAAGTTTTGCAACAGCTAACTGTCACTAATTTCTAGCCAAAGTTAATGACAACTTGCTCTCACTAACTTAGTAAATGTTAGTTGTCACTAAATTATGGCAATAGTTAATGAAGACTTGCCCTCGTTTATTTAGTAACAGCTAGTCGTTGCTAAATTTAACGATGGTTTGCCCTTACTAATTTAGTAATGGTTAATAGTTGCTAACTTTAGCGACGGCTTGCCCTCACTAATTTAGTGTCTATTACAAAATGTAGATTATAATTTATGATAAATTTTGTTTATGATTAAAAAATTCTTTCATTTTATTTATTATTTTTCTAAGAAAAAATACTTAAGCTATCAATTACTTATCTGCTGTTAAGCTTTTCACATTTTATTTTAATTTTTCTTAAGTCTAGCTAACTAAATTAATTATGTTAATTTACATTTTAGTTTATTTTTAGTTTTTATTAAATCTAGCTACGTCATGTACTCCTAATTATTTCTGACTTGTTTAATTGACTAAGTAAAATAATTAAAAAATTATTTCTTTAAACATGTACATGTTTACTGACAAATGAATAGCTATGTTTATCCATTACTTTCTATTATAGAATTTCATTGTAGCTTTGACTTATTATTAAAATAAATAATTATATTTAAAATGTTGTAGGCTTACATATATTGAGGGTTTGCTGTTGTTATTTTGCAGTAAATTTAGCGACGACTTGCTCTCGCTAATTTAGTGACGACTAACCGTCGATAAATTTAGCGACGACTTGCTCTCGCTAATTTAGCAATGGGTAACAGTCACTAAATTTTATGAAAATTTTATTCATCTAAGTTATTTTCTAGAACAGAGAAAAGAGAAGTGAGAATTTGTTGAATTTCAACTGCTTTTTTTTTCTTAACCTTACAAATAGTATTTTATTGATTTGGAATCAAAATTAGTTATTTTCATACAGAAAGGGACATTAAATATACTTCATAATTTTATACACTTCATAATTTTTTTTATGAAAGAATGAATGAACAAAATTGGTGATATAAAAATAATAGGAAGAAGTAGCAACAACTCTACTTACTACCTGGCCTTGTATAGCCATCAACAAGTGAAGGTTAAAGCCATTGCTAGTTTGAATTGTTTTAAAGTCCTCCTATTCTCCCATTGAGACATTTGCAAAGCAAAACTCATCGCAGACATTTGCTCCTATCCTGAGATTTGCCAAACTTCCTTAATTTTTGTCTTCGGTGGATCCTTGCTCGCGTCGCTAGTTCCTTGCCATGGCCCGCTTTCTCGCTGTCGGCTCATCTCCACTAGAGTTTTGGATTGAAGAAATAAAGGCAAAGAAATCAATTTGAGAAGCTTGATTGCTCAGCAACTGAATAGAGTCTTCAGAGACAATCTTCAACAACAAAATAAAATCTGTACCCTGGTGGGCGTCTAGGTTTTCATTAGAAACCAAGCAATGGAAGAGATGGAGCAGTTGAAAGACCAATTCGACCAGTTGAAGAGCCATCTCGAGCCCTGGTTGAATCAAGCAATCAAGTACTCGTGCGAAGTTCCTCCAGCCCAGCTCTATGCCGCCATTGCCATCCTGCTCGTCATAACCCCCTTACTTCTGTTTGGCAAGTATCTTTTCTTTTCACCTAGAGCATGGTCTACTATCGCATTACTTTTAAAACTATTAAGCCTCTGCCCGGCTCTTTATAAACTAGCTGATTTTGTTTGTGCTTGTTCATTTGTTCTAAAATTCAGTTTCACCAGTTTCGAGACTTGTATCTAAGAAATTTTTTTGCTTATTCAAGTTGTAAACACGTTCAATTTTCCCTTATCAGCGAGGCTCTGAGAAAATTTTCTCATCTTGTTTTCATGTTCTCATTTGCAATCACCTTGTTCAAGTGCAAGAAACCTAATACAATCATACTCACCGGCCTCAGCGGGAGTGGGAAAACTGTACTTTTCTGTCAGGTAGGTATATTTCTTATGTGTTTTCCTCTAGTAAAAATATTAAGGAATAAAACTCTAGAGTTTTTGGAATACAATTATAAGGTCTTTTTGCAATAGGTTGTTGGGTTGGCCAAATTTCGTCTCCTAATAGCAATAAAGGACATCTGTGTTAACAATGTTATGAGATATTTTATTAGATAAAGGAAAGTTTGTTTTCTTTGCAGCATGTTTTGTAGTATTAATTGTATCATGTCATCATTAGTTAAGAGTTATGTTGGATTTTTGCAGTCATGACTCTTTCCGTGTGTGTGGTACAAAAGTTCCACTGCATCTTTACAAAATTTTGTTCAATAAAACTTGTTCAGCTTCACAAATCATGACTTGGCCATTTCGTTTTACATATGCCCCTAAAATCTTCATAAAACTTCCTCAACATCGCTGATTTCTTGGCTTTCATAGTACTTCCTTCGAAACCAAGAAATTTTCATGGAAAAAGTGCTCAACAAGTTGTAATTTACCTTTATAACATACTTGGAAAAACTCAGGTTCAAAAGCTTTTCCAAGCTCAAAGTAGTGACCTTTTGATATCCATTTGGAAGTTGTTTAAATCTACAATTTTTCATTCTGAGGTTTGCATCTCAGAGTTTGAAGGAACATTGCCTCTGTTGGTAGCTTTAGTAGAAAAGTAGTGGATTTAATTGTGGTTTCAGGTTCTAGAGCTTCAAATCATCTCAAACATAGCAATATACTTCCCTAGGTTATAATAAACCTGTTCGTCACATTAGATCTCAATTTAGAAGTCATTTTCCTAGAGTTCGAAGAGTACCAAGTTTTGCAGGTTGTCTTACTAGCAATCTTGATCTTAAGAGGCCATCTTGAGTTTTAGGGCTTCAAACGATACAAAAACTTACAGATAAGTCCTGAATATGCATATAAACTCTGTTGCAAAATTTCAAACCGAAACTCCATTCCAAACTCAAAGTTAAACTTGAGTCAAAGTTGCCCAACAACCTATTCTTGTACAGTTTTTCAACAGTTGTAAATAAAATCAGCTCCCTTGGCCAAAATTTTGGTTTCAAGCCATGAACAAGTCCATTTTGAACTCATAAACAGGGCTGCAAATTTTCAACTTAGGATTCTTTCTTCTTTTCAAAGTTAAACCTGAAGTCAAACTTATTCCTTCTAGTTTCCATGCAGATTTCCAGCAACTGTTACATTAAATTCAAGGGTCTCTTTCTTAGTTTCACAACTTCAAACTCCACCAAAATGTGCAGTTATCAACTGTTAGTGATAACAAACTTGTCTAAGCTAAAAAATGCAAGTTTATAAGCCTTTTTTGTAAGAGTTTGAAGCATTTTATTTGCTTCAGATTTCATAGCAACAACTTGGACTATAAAGAACCATTTTTAGTTCTACTACTCTAATTGAATCTGAACTTTGCAGTACCTTTCTTACCTACATATATAACTTTTACTCACTTCAAAACCTCCACTTTGATTTATTTTTCCCAAATTTTGAAGCAGTTTTTGTTCTGTAGCCTTGCCTAGTAGAAATAAGGGTTTTAGAGGTCATTTTAGGTTTTAGTGCATCAAATGGCACTAAAATTTTCAATCATCATCCTTTTATTATATAAAACTTGCTTCAAGTCTCACATCTTAAGTTATAGGCCATCTTCCCAAACTTTGAAGCACAAATAGTTCTGCAGGTCACATAAGCCATAATATTGGGTGTCTTATAAGTTCATTACCCTCTACAGTTCGGAATCCAGCCAAACTTTTTAGTCATGTTCCATTATCATAATGAAACATATACATACTAAAAAATCTCAGTTTAAGGCTTCAGAACCAGAATTTGGTATTTGACCAGTTCTGCTAGTCATAACTTTCAAAAACTGGAGCTTAATGGGTGATTTCGAGTTCTGCTCTTCTAAATTGGTTCAAACCTTGTAGGAATCATCCCTTAGATAAAAGTAACTGGTCTAAGCCTTGATACTTTAGTTTAGATATCCTTTAGGCAAAATGTGAAGGATGTTTTGTTCTGATGAACACTTAGGCTAGAAAGTTTGTTTTTAATGCATTGTTCGGTTGCTTTACTGGGTTGTTTTAATTTTTTCCCTTTTAGGTTTCTATTTGTGTCTGTGTCTAATTATACGCTAGTCTGGGCTTTGAATATTTGAGTCTTCTTCAGTAATAATTGAATAATCTTCTAAAAAAATGTGTTGTTCAATATTATATGTTTTCAGTTATTTTTTTAGCTTAATAGCATCATAAAGTTTTATGTGATTTTAAGTTTGTTTCTATTTGAAGTGTTGTGCTCATTGAAAATTTCTTCCATATAAATCTACTGTTATTTTGCCTTGTTGTGTTATTTTTCTCTCCATTTAGCGTTATTTGTTTCTTTGAGTCTCTTTGCTCATTAGTTTTTCTTCCCTAAAATCTTCCATTAAAGTTGTATTTATCTTTTTTTTATTTAATAAATTTATGTTCCTTTGGCTGATTAAAATGTTTATCTTCTTGTAGATTAAGGGAAGGGGAGGTTCATTGTTATTTTCATGATCTTGCCTAAAGAATCTTTTGCTCAATCCTGCGGCACAAGGAATTTGAGCTCAGTTTTTGTCTAGTAGAGGAAATTGTAACCTTATGTGTTTTAATTGTCGAATGACATGACATTTGTGTAAATCAGATTTTGGATTAATGAAAAATACTTCAACACCTTGGTTGTTGCACTTGTGTGGATAAACTAGTTGGAAAGTAGATAAACTAAGGCAGTATGTAAGTCAATTAATTTTCTACAAAACTAAGGCAAATATTTTTTTCAAGAGTTTTAACAGAAAAACTCAATACTCACTAACGATGGCTATTAGTCACAAATTATCATAAAGTAGTGATGGCAATGCATCACTAGCTAGTGACAACAATTCATCACTAATTAGCGAATGTCATTTGTCGCTAAATAGTGATAGCCATTCGTCACTAACTAACAATGGCCATTCGTCACTAGCTAGCGACATTCATTTGTGACTAACTAGCGAAGGTCATCCATCACTAAATCTCCGGTTGTTCACTAGTGACGGAACTTAAGTGACTGTCAATATTGTAATGGTTAAAAGTCGCTAATTCGTGACAATAGTTGTTACTAAGAAATTAGCGGCGAGTGAATTAGAAACAAGTTGTTACTAACTCCAAATTAGTGACAGCTAGCCATTACTAATTGCCTTCGTTAAATGGATTTTTTCTAGTAGTGACAGTATTTTGCAGTATACTGAAAAAATGTATGTAAAAGGTAACTGCCATGTGAAATACCATGAAATATAGTAGGATATTGCTGTATTTCACGTGAAAAATGACAAAATGCAAAAATATTTATACCGCTTGTATGCGATAACCGTTGTGATATACCTTGGTATTAAATACCATCATTACAACTTATTAAGTTTTTTTTAATTTGCAGTTCTTTTTGTTTAATTCTTTTTTTCAAATTTTCATTTCCTTTTAAATTCTTCATTTTTCCTATTCACATGATTTCATGACCAATTTCCAGCCAATTATTCTTGAAATTCAATGCCCTCTATATATAAAACATTGAATTAACTTAACAATTTTATGTCAATAAGTACATTAAATTATAGAATTTTATGTTAAATTAAACGCATTTAGTTATCTTCTTAAAATTGTGACACAATAAAAGTTCTTCAGACAATCCTACCTTTCGTAGGCTCGGCTAGGGTTTTCCATTCTTGTGCAGTTAGTTCCTTGCAACACAAGGACTTTTTTAGCATCTCAGTTCTGGACAATTTGAAGTGTTTTTCTTTTTTTATGGTTACTGTTATTTGGTTCCCTGCATGTTTTCTAGTCCTTTTCAGTAGGATTGTTGGATTGTCATTTGTGTAGCGGATGTTGTTTTGCTCATATATTCCTTGGACAAACAATTCACTTCGAAGAGTTTGATAGTAGAGGAAAGATAGGTGTGCCAACTAGACATGAAGGATGAAACTTGCTATGACTCAACTAACTTAATGGTTGCAATGAATGTTTTGTCCAACAGGCAAGTTCTAACCGATCATCTTCATGAATCGCTTCATAAAGCTTCGAGGCTTCAGGTTTCATTTACCCTTCATTTGTCCAGTCCTAGTGTTACTGAAAATCTCTTCATTGCACAGTTTGAAAGAGGAAGCAACCTTTGGTCCTTCAACAATATGCTCATTATTATGTGTCAGCTTCAGTGAAGGGTGTGCACAGTGTAGTCACCCTATTATGCATGTGCTTACAGTGAGGTTTATAACTCAAGTAGGTGGTCTCTAGGGTCTCAATTTGAGGGTGTACTCTAAGACATTTGAGTGTAGGCTTGGGTGAAGAGCAGGTGGGTAGTCACCCTATTATGCATGTGCACACAATGTGGGCTTGGGTGAGGAGCAAGTGGGTGGTTTGTTGACTCATTTAAAGAGGAAGGAAGGACCAATGTCTTATGACATTTGAGTTTTGAAGGCTAAGAAAGATGGCAATGATCTTTTTAAGGCAAGGTTAAGTGAGGACTCACCCTGCAAGTTCTTATGAGTCAAATCAGCTTGAGCTATCAGGGGCTCAGGTCAACTCGGATAATTCATGCCTTGAAAAGGGCCATTGATAGTAAGACCCCAAAGGTGGTTTTCCATTGATAGTAAGACCCCAAAGGTGGTTTTTCTTCTTGAAACCTGGAGAAGTATAGTTAAAATGGAGAGGGTTCAATAAAATTTATGTTTTCAGTTTGGTTTTTCAGTAGCTTGTGAAGGCAAAAAGAAGGCTTGGCATTACTCTAGCATCCGAAATGGGTTGTTGATCTTAGATTTGGTGTCTCATGACGTTCCATAAGATTTTATGGCAATCCCAGGCATGAGCTTCATAACAAATCATGGGACTTGATTAGGCAATTAACGGGTCAACACTCACTTCCTTGCGTAATCTTAGGTGATTTTAATAAAATTCTTTGGGCCTCGGAGAATGAAGATAAAAGTGATCGAGCTCCAGTTCAAATGGATGTGTTCAAAGTAGCAATTGATGATGCTCAATTATTGGATTTAGGTTTCAGTGGGTCAAAGTTTACCCTGGAACGTTTCTGCTTAGGGGGTGTTTGTGTATTTGAGCGATTAGATAGAGGCTTTAGGACAAAGGAGTGGAGACATTTATTCCCTAAGGCATATGTGCATCATTTCTTGTTTGCATGTTCAAATCACTATGGCCTTTTACTTTTTTGTGTTTGGTAAACCTAGTCCCATGCAATCTCAAGTGTGGAGGCTCTAGCTAATGTGGACCCTTGAGCGAGGATGTGAAGATGTTATTCAGGCAAGCCTTGACTTTGGAGGTTGAAATTTAATGGCACAGCTTTTGCCCTACTATAAGAGGTTGATGGCATGGAAGAGAGATGCTGAGAATATTCATTTGTTAATCCGAGCCTCAGAGAAAAAACTTGAAGCATTGGCCTCTAGTTGCAGTAATGATTAGGTTGTCAAGGAAAAAGCCTATGTGGAATCAAAATTTCACCTTGTATATAAGCAGGAAAAAGCTTTATTGGAGCCAACATGCAAAATCACTTTGGCTAAAGAGGGGAAAGATAAAAATACACCATTTTTCCACCAAGTAGCTAATAGTAAAACACAAAGAAATACCATTCAAGTGTTGTTTAGTGACGATGGAACCAAATTGAATGACTTTTAATCGAATTTAGAGGAGGCTGCTAGATATTTTGAAATTTTATTTTGGACATCCAACCCTACTCGCTTTGGTAAGGTCCTTCATGCTGTGAAGCATGTGGTTACCGTTGACATGAATAGGTTGCTTCAAATGCCTTATATCACTAAGGAGGTTAGATCGGCTCTTTTTCAGATGCATCCAACCATGACCCCAGGTCTGGATAGCTTGCCTATTTTTTTTTCTAAAAAATATTGGCATTTCTTGTAGCAAGATGTTGTTGATTATGTGCTTAGTATTTTGTGTGATGGTGTAGTGCCCATGGAGCTTAATCACACATATACCGTTCAACTATTGTTTAGTGATGATGGAACCAAACTGAATGAATTTCAATTGATTTCAGAGGAGGCTATTAGATATTTTGAAATTCTATTTCAGACATTTAACCCTACTCACTTTGATGAGGTTATTCTTGTTATGAAGCATGGTGGTTACAGCTGACATGTATAGGTTGCTTCAAATGCCTTATACCACCAAGGAGGTTAGATTAGCTTTTTTTTAGATGTGTCCAACCATGAATCTAAGTCCAGATGACTTGCCTTCTTTGTTTTTTTTTTCAAAAATATTAGCATTTCTTACAACAAGATGTTGTTGACTATGTGCTTAGTATTTTGCATGATGGTGTAGTGCCCTCAGAGCTTAATCACACACATACCATTCTCATTCTTAAGTGCATTTGTTCTAAGCATATTATTGACAGATAATGCACTGGTTTTCTTGGAAATTTACCACTATATAAGTGGCCTGTATGGTAATAGGGGAGTTATGATAGCAATCAAGTTGGATATGGACAAGGCATATGAATGGGTGGAGTTGCCTTTTCTGCATACTATGCTTCAAAAGATGGGTTTTTAGGATGCTTGGATTGGACTGGTGATGGGTTATGTGGAATAAACTTCATTTTTTTATCCTAGTTAAGTGTCAAGGGTTGAGAGGGTTACAACCATCTAGAGGGCTGTGGCAAGGGGACCCTCTATTACTTTTTCTCTTTCTATTTTGCATAGAAGGTCTTTTGACTCTACTTCCTTAGGCATAGCTAAACAATTAGATTTTAGATGTTGTGGTTAGTAAACATAGTATTTCAATATCATATTTGGTGTTCGCTGATGATAGTCTTATATTTTTACAACCTAGATAAGGTGATGTAAGGCACATGTTGGCTATACTTAAGCTCTTTGAATGTGCCTCAGGCTAGATGGTGAACATGCACAAATCATCTATCTTTTTTAGCTCAAGTTACTTTCAGCAAAAATGAGTTTGCTTAATGAGCCTATTAGGGACATCAAACTGCTTGAAAACTAATAATATCTTGATTTTCTTAGATACTGGGCTAAAATAAACCATCCAATTTGAGTTTTTTATGGAGAGAGTGAAGTAAAACATGGGTCACTATAAGGCCCCCATTTTCTCACAAACAGGTTTTTTTCTTCTTATTAAATCGGTCGTTATGGCCATGCCTACTCATTTGATGAGTTGTATTCATATTCTAATTGAAGTGTATGATATGCTTCAGTTTTTAACTTTAAATTTTTTCTGGTCTTCAGACATTAAGAAATGAAAGATGGCATGGTGCAGCTGGGATCAGTTTTATTCTTCAAAAAAATTAAAATGACTTAGTTTTCATGATGTGAATGCATTTAGTATGGCCCTTCTAGTTAAGTAGGCTTGGTGGCTAGTACAAAGAAATGATGGTCTAGTGGCTTAGATTTTTAAAGGCAGGTACTTTTGTTGGGTTTCGGGAGCCAAACAGCGCAGCAAAATTTAACCGAAACCCTCCAGGATCCAAGTGAAACAGGGTAAACCGGGTGTTCGAAAATTTTCATACCTAATTTTCGGTTGAGATCTCTCACTCAACTGTAAAGTCGAATCACAAAACCTGAACAGTTGACGTGTTCAAGCTCTCTATGGTATCCACACGAGCCTCTTGGGATCACCATGCTTCCACCACGTCCCGGCAGATGCGTTTCTCTTGCGCTCGCAGTGTTAGCTTAAGTCCTCCAAGGAAGTGCAAGAGAAGAGTGCGACTGTCCTTTTTGGAGGCTAGGGCAAGGAGACCTGCGAATTTCTCACTTAAAAGTTGTATTTATAGTAAGACTTAACTTCCAGGCCTAATGGGTTTCAAAGCCCTAATCCAATTAGGATTTAATTTCGGGCTTAATAATAGCTCAACTCTTGGGCCCATTATTAATATGAAATTACAGTGAAACCATAACCCAAATAATTAGCCCATGCACTCTAATGATCCAAATTGCTCTATGTGTGTGACCCAATAGGCTCTTATCACGTTGGCAATGATCATAAATCACATTTATGATCATAAGCAATGAGCGGTGTCTAGCAACACATCATTGCTACCCAAGTGACAAGATTGTCGATGATTCGACTATACCTTTATGATCATCACCAATATATGCCATTGTCCCTTTGTCCAAGATATCAAGACTAAGCACGAGACATGGAATGTGTCACTCTCGTATAGCCCAATCTTTGGTTTCTTGATTACCGAGTAGACTAACTTAAACTGATGACATTGATATCGCATATCAACTCATCCGAGCATGGCCATGCATTTTCTAAGTCTCACTCTATCAAGGGGCCCGAAGATATCACTCCCGTTACATAGGAGGGACAAATCCCATCTTGATCATACAAATCCCTCCGCATGATATGTGACATACCCAATGACCTCCTTCAAGTTCACTCAGTTACGAGCAACAAAGGAAAGTATCAAAGTATGTGACTCACATGTAGGGAACCTTGATGATCTTAGGTCAAAGGACTACATATACCCTGATCACTATGGGAATCACTTATGACACTCATATAACGATCCATGTAGTGTTCTCATGGTGGGTCGGTCCAGTACACAAGTTCTCCAACTTGTACCCATATGTAGACTACATATCTCATATTAGTCTCCACATATGCTAGTCGTTATGTATTATTGCAACCCGCTCCACAATAATACTAGACCAGGGACTTTTAAGAATATCATTATTCTAGGGTTACAATTATGTTTGTTAAGTTACGCAGGAACAAAACAACAAACATAATTGCTGGATTAATGCCTTAATAAAATATCATGACTCAATGTGCAAAAATACAATCATCTCATGATTGGCTTTTGGGCACAACACTAACAACTTTCCTTTTACCTCATTCCTGAAAGTCCCTGTACTAAAGCTTAAGTCAATCATCTTTAAGGGCTTATTGGTAGGTTATTCAGTAGTCCAACCTAGGCTCTTTTGGCATACTGGTAGAGGTGCTCAAATTTCCATATGGTGCATAATGGCATCCGGATGATTATCCCAAGCCGTTCATTGCACTAGTTCTAAAAATTGAACTTTGCAGGATAAGTCAACTAATATAGTAGCCTAACTTCCACTGGAATTATCCATTGGTGGATGGGTTATTTCAGCCAATAGATGACTTAGAAATTAAAAAGATCCCTCTTTCTCCAAGAGCCATATAAGACCATTTAACATGAGGGATGAATGATAATGAGGTGTTCATTGTTCAATCCACATACTATGTTGCTTATGCCATGCTTTTCAGTTGGGATCCACTCATTTGCTTAGACTTTTAGTCCTAGCTTTGGAGTCTCATGCTTCCTCCCTAAGTTTATCTACTTTTGTGGTAGGCTTGTGCTGAAGCCCTACCTACTAAGGATAACTTGCAAGGGTGTGTATTAGAGGTCGCCCCTAATTACCCTATCTGCATGCAACGCCATGAGCCAATTACACTTCTTTTGTTTGACTATTCTTTCTCAGCTGAAGTCTGACATGCACTCGGTTTTGAACTTGCGATAATCTCGACATCATGAAGGGAAACTATTCAAGCAATTATTGAGAAGAGTGGGTGGATCACCCTGTTGTTTGCTATTTATGTATGGTTTATTTGGCACAACCATAACAAGGTTGTACAAACTTGTTCTGCTAGACTCCCATGCAAACAGCTAGAACTATCATGGAGTGGATTGTGCATTAGACTAACTTTAGCATGCAATAGATGGCAAGGGTTGTGGCTAGACATTGTTGAATTACAAGGTGGCAACCCTTATTTCCTCATCAATTTAAGGTTAACATTGACAGTGCGCTTGTAAAGGATATGAAGTAATTTAAGGTGGCAACCCCTGTTTCCTCATCAGTTTAAGGTTAACGTTGACACTGTGCTTGTAAATGTGGGTGCAATTTGCCAAGACACTTTGGGGGAGAACTTGTTTATAGTCTAATATGGCTGGCCATATGATGGTGATGATGCATTATACTTGGAAGCCTTCACTATTCTGTGTGAATTAAAGGAAGCCAAGAGATTTGGTGCCTGATTGGTGATTTTGGAGTTAGATTCATTTCAACTTATTTTGGAACTCCAGAAAAGTTCTGAACCTTCTCTTTTTTATTTCGGTGTATTGCTTAATAAGGCTAGAGTTCTTGCATTCTCTTTTGATTTTTGTTCTTTTTCTTTTTCTAAAAGATTAGCTAACGAAGCTGCCTATTTCCTTGCTAAGCAAGGCCTTCATACTTTAGGAAGAATTTCTTGGGACAGACAGTTCCTTTCTTGGTTGTTGACCATTTTGGGCTCTAGTTAATTTAATACCAGCAATTCCTTAAAAAATAAACATATTTAACTATCATTTGCGGCTTTATGATAGGGTTTATGTCTACGCACTATTGTAATCCATCGCAATGGTTCCCATGTGTGGCAACGTCGGGTTTTCTGGAGTCGCCACCAATCTGTTTCACCTAGGTCGATTGGTCACCTTAAAATTGGTCTGCGAGAGTTCGGGGATCGGGAGTACGGTTACGCTAAAACAACTTTGTTATAGCGCCCAAAATTGGCACCTTAGTTGATTTTAATTTTGTTTTGCTTTGCATTTAAATAATTTTCAGTTAATTTTCAAAAATAGAAATTTTAACTGAATTATGTCAAAATGTGGATTTTTAAGTTAATTTGGATAAAATTTTATACTTCCGAACCATGGACTCTGCCGAGTCATTTGGACACGAAAGATTTGATTCCGAACCATGGACTCTGCCGAGTCATTTGGACACGGAATTTGGTGAAATTTTAAACAATTTTATCCATATTGTGAATATAGATTTTTATCTTTATATTTATTTAATTTATTTAGTTAAAAAAAAGATTGATATTTTTCAAACTGTAGATCCTGACGGATCATCCGGATATGGAAATTAATTTAAAAAATTTATTATTAGTTAATTAATTAATAAATGGCCCACATAGACCGAAATTTTCTAAAATGTAATTTTTATTTTTAATATGTCAAATTAATTGTAGATTAATTATTAAAAAGTCTATCTAATCTAATTATATAATTATACTTAATATTAATTCCTCAGTTAATTTACACATTTAATTATTTGAGCAAACGAAAATACAATAAAAGGAAATCAATGCGTGAATTGTAAATCAAAACAAACTCAAAAGTTCAGATGAATAAATCAAATAAATCCAAGGACAAATTATTTATTAAAATTACCTATTTAACTTAATCATATAATTAAGCTTAATGTCAATCCCTAAGTTAATTTATGCTTTTAATTAGCTGAACAAACAAAAGTATAATAGAAAATAAGTGAATTAATGACTTAATTGCAAAAATTAAAACTAAGTTAAAGTATCAATTAGACAAATCCAATAAATTCATGAGAAAAAAATTAAAATTATGTCAAAATTATCGGCTTTCATAACAGATCCGGACTACGAGTCGGTTCGCCATCTGGATTTCGTTATTAAATTTTAATTTAAATAATTTCAGTTAATATCCAAGCCATGGATTCTAACCGAATCATCTGGACATGAATTTTGTGATTTACTATCGTCCTAAATTCAGTTTTTTAGAATTTTATTAAAACCCGTTCAAAATTGAATCTCTTAAAGATGATCTTTCAAATATGTTATGTAAACATGTGTTTTAAACTTATGCTAACAATGAAAAGTTAAAATCAATATATAAGTAAATATCTGATCTAATTTAAACATACAATTTTATATCAACTCATCAACAAATTCATTATCATTGATGTATGCAAAGTCGTTACCAAATTTCGTCCGGGTCATCTACGCCTTGAGAATCTTCTCGCCGCCTAAACTATGAGGTTAAGGAATCTTCCTTAGAGCCTCTGCGATAGGAACTCCCTTATCATTGAAGGAAAAATTTGATAATTTTGAGGTTAAGAGTCCTACCTTAGAACCTCGACGATAGGAACTCTCCTATCGTTTAAAGGAAAATTGATGATTTTGAGGTTAAGGGTCCTACCTTAGAACCTCGACGATAGAAACTTTCCTATCGTTTGAAGGAAAATTGATGATTTTGAGGTTAAGGGTCCTACCTTAGAACCTCGACGATAAGAACTCTCCTATCGTTTGAAAGAAAATTGATTGTTTTGAGGTTAAGGGTCCTATCTTAGAACCTCGACGATAGAAACTCTCCTATCGTTTGAAGGAAAATTGATGATTTTGAGGTTAAGGGTCCTACCTTAGAACCTCGACGATAGGAACTCTCCTATCGTTTGAAAGAAAATTGATTGTTTTGAGGTTAAGGGTCTCCTATCGTTTTGAAGGAAAATTGATTGTTTTGAGGTTAAGGGTCCTACCTTAGAACCTCGACGATAGGAACTCTCCTATCGTTGAAGAAAAATTGATTGATTGATTGATTTTGAGGTTAAGGAACTCTCCTTAGAACCTCTGCGATAGGAACTCTCCTATCGTTGAAGAAAAATTGATTGAAAAATTGATTGATTTTGAGGTTAAGGAACTCTCCTTAGAACCTCTGCGATAGGAACTCTCCTATCGTTGAAGAAAAATTGATTGATTGAGGTTTTTGAGGTTAAGGAACTCTCCTTAGAACCTCTGCGATAGGAACTCTCCTATCGTTGAAGAAAAAATTGATTGATTTTGAGGTTAAGGAACTCTCCTTAGAACCTCTACGATAGGAACTCTTCCTATCGTTGAAGAAAAATTGATTGATTGATTGAGTTTTGAGGTTAAGGGAACTCTACCTTAGAACCTCTGCGATAGGAACTCTCCTATCGTTGAAGAAAAATTGATTGATTGATTTTTGAGGTTAAGGGCCCTACCTTAGAACCTCTACGACAGGAAGGCTCCTATCGTTGAAGAAAAATTGATTGATTGATTTTGAGGTTAAGGGCCCTACCTTAGAACCTCTGCGATAGGAACCTTCCTATCGTTGAAGAAAAATTGATTGATTGATTTTGAGGTTAAGGAACCTTCCTTAGAACCTCGACGATAGGAACTCTCCTATCGTTGAAGAAAAATTGATTGATTGATTTTGAGGTTAAGGAACCTACCTTAGAACCTCTACGATAGGAACTCTCCTATCGTTGAAGAAAAATTGATTGATTGATTTTGAGGTTAAGCCCTACCTTAGAACCTCTGCGATAGGAACTCTCCTATCGTTGAAGATTGATTTTGAGGTTAAGGAACTCTCCTTAGAACCTCGGCGATAGGAACTCTCCTATCGTTGAAGAAAAATTGATTGAACTTACCTTAGAACCTCTAGGATAGGAACTTTCCTATCGTTGAAGAGTAAAATTGATTGATTGATTTCTTTTCTCCTTAAAGTTTCAAGCGAAATTTATATGAAAGGCAATTGAAGTTGGAATGATTTTCTTCGAAAGTATGAATTTTCATAATAGGCGAGTGTGAAACTTTAGACTTCGATAAAATGAGTGAATCTTGATGATGACAATAAAACTGACAAATTATGTAAAGGGAACGGATGTTTGGAATCAATATCCAAGGTTTCATCTAATATTTTCTTCAGAAAATATAGATTCCCTTGAGAGATATGTCATCCAAATAAGGTTGAAGCTTAGCTACCCCAAAATGTCATGACTAGTAGACCTAATAGGATGCGTCTCAAGAGCAATAAAAATTACTCTTTACTCAGCCATTCCAACCTAAAGGCATTGTCCTATGGTTTTAATATCAGCATGGACGAGACTATCTTATAAGATAAAAGAAAGAAATTCCCTGAAAAGAAAAACTAAAACACAAAAGAAAATGCTGATAATAAAACTAAAGGACAAGCAAAACGGATCGGATCGCTTCTTCTTCCACAATATTTCAACAGGGTTAGTAGAGGACTATTATGGGATCGAACTGTTCGGGAAAGACTGTCGCGTCCAGTCTATCTGAATCATTGCTGGATCTGGTTCAGGAACAAAAGCTTGCATTTTATCAAGTAATTCTTCAGCAGTTTTTGCAGATATTAGGATTCGTCGTGCTACTCTTGATATAAAATTCTTCTGCACTGCATAATCCACAAAAGATATCAGACCTGTAAAGAAATCGTTAACATTCAAAAGCCCAATAGGTTTCTTGTGCAAATTAAGTTGGGCCATGGAAGCAATTTGGAAGACTTCTCCCAATGTACCAAAACCACCTGGTAGAGCGATAAAAGCATCAGCATTAAGAAGCATTTGTAACACACGCTCTTGCAAATTTTTAACCACTAATTCTTCTCCAATCGTGCCCCCAGAAACAAATTTCAGAGGTCCAGGAATGATGCCTAGAACTTGGCTTCCTCCTAGAGATGCTGCTGATGCTACACCTCCCATTAATCCGACACTACCTCCTCCATAAACTAAGTGTATTTTTCGCTCAGCTAATACACTACCCAAATGGTTGGCTGCCTTTAAGTACTCTTCATCTTTTCCAGGAAAAGCTCCAGAAAATACACAAATACTTCGGGGTTTACGAGTTGAGGTTTTCTCCATTCCTATCCTTACCCTTGTGAGAAAAGAAGAAAAGAGGATATATTTATAGAGATGAAAAGATAAAGTAATAATTTTATTTTCAAGAGTGGATACATTATTGTCGGAAGAGGAGAAAAATTTTCAAAATGACAGCTATACACAGTAGTCACGACTATGGCTCACATCAGGAATGGGTACATTATCATCAAAAAAGGATGAAAATTTCCAAAATGGCTGCTAGCATGTACAGTAATCATGACTGTAGCTTACGTCAGGAGTAGGTACGTGATTGTCGGAAGAGAAGGAAAATTTTCAAAAGCGACAGCTAGCATATACAATAGTCGTGACTGTAGCTCACGTCAGGAGTAGGTACATGATCGTCGGAAGAGAAGGAAAATTTCAAAAATGGTAGCTATATACAGTAGTCAAGACTATGGCTCACGTCAGGAGTGGGTACATTATTGCCAAAAGGGGAGGAAAATTTCAAAAGCGACAGCTAGCATGTACAGTAGTCGTGACTTTGGTTCACGTCTTCCACTGGCTTTACGTCCAGTAACGGCTTCAATGCCTTCTATGAATTGGCGATTTGCATCCCTTCCAGTTTTTTTACAAACTGGCAAACAGGGTCGTTTAAAGTCAGATTCCCAAGACTGTAACGATCTCGTTCTTTTTGGAAAGTCATCCATAAACCGACAATCTCAAATTGCACCATTCCACAAGAGTGCGCTTCAAGAGTCTCTCGGATATCCTCTAGAGATTCCTTACGCAGGCCATTCTTAATGAATTTTCTTCTATCTTCACGATTTCTGGTGATCATCCCTGAAGAACGACATTTAGTGCCGCAAATCCACCATCCACAATTATGACAGACGCCTAGCCTCCTTGCTCTTCTCTTTTTGGCATAAGCGCTTTTACCAAAGCCGGGCATACGGGGGAGGAATGCATTTGGAACTTCACCAGCCGAACGAACCTTAGCTTCGATTAGCCACCGCACATTATCAGGAATGCCTTTGTGCATAAATACTCTGAATCGTTCACATCTAGCTTGATAAATCTTTTTAAGAACATTTATTGGGAGAGAAGGAAAATACTTTCATAGGGCGGAAAGAGAAGACTCCATTGATGAAGGAGGAATTTAAGAGAAGAAAGAAAGAAATTAGTTATTGTAGGAAACGGAAATAACTGACTTGTGAGAGTCACGGAGTACCGTATCCGCAGAAAGAAGAACACGCATTTATAGCGATGAAAGGATAACGTGTTTATTACGCTTACAGAAGCAAGTACATTATTGTCAAAAGAAAAGAGACAAATTTCAAAATGACAGCTTATATGTACAGTAATTGTGACTGTGGCTCACATCTTCCACTGGTTTTACGTCCAGTAACGGCTTTAATGCCTTCTATGAATCGGGGATTTGCTTCCCATCCAGTTTTCTTACAAACTGGCAAACAGGGTCATTTAAAGTCAGATTCCCAAGACTGTAACGATCTCGTTCTTTTTGGAAAGTCATCCATAAACCGACAATCTCAAATTGCACCATTCCACAAGAGTGCGCTTCAAGAGTCTCTCGGATATCTTCCAGAGATTCCTTACGCAGGCCATTCTTAATGAATTTTCTTCTATCTTCACGATTTCTGGTGATCATCCCTGAAGAACGACATTTAGTGCCGCAAATCCACCATCCACAATTATGACAGACGCCTAGCCTCCTTGCTCTTCTCTTTTTGGCATAAGCGCTTTTACCAAAGCCGGGCATACGGGGGAAGAATGCATCTGGAACTTCACCAGCCGAACGAACCTTAGCTTCGATTAGCCACCGCACATTATCAGGAATGCCTTTGTGCATAAATACTCTGAATCGTTCACATCTAGCTTGATAAATCTTTTTAAGAACATTTATTGGGAGGGAAGGAAAATACTTTCGTAGGGCGGAAAGAGAAGACTCCATTGATGAAGGAGGAATTTAAGAGAAGAAAGAAAGAAATTAGTTATTGTAGGAAACGGAAATAACTGACTATGAGAGCCACGGAGTACCGTGAGTCACGGAGTACCGTATCCAGAAAGAAGAACACGCATTTATAGCGATAAAAGGATAACGTGTTTATTACGCTTACAGAAGCAAGTACATTATTGTCAAAAGAAAAGACAAATTTCAAAATGACAGCTTATATGTACAGTAATTGTGACTGTGGCTCACATCTTCCACTGGTTTTACGTCCAGTAACGGCTTCAACGCCTTCTATGAGTCGGGGATTTGCTTCCCATCCAGTTTTCTTACAAGCTGGCAAACAGGGTCGTTTAAAGTCAGATTCCCGGGACTGTAACGGTCTCGTTCTTTATGGTAAGTCCTCCATAAATCGACTATTTCGCGTTGTACTATTCCACAAGAATGCGTTTCAAGAGTCCCTCGGATATCCTCCAGAGATTCCTTACGCAGGCCATTCTTAATGAATTTTCTTTTATCTTCACGATTTTTGGAGATGTATCCTAAAGAGCGGCATTTAGTATTGCAATTCCATCATCCACATTTATAACAGACATCTAGCCTCTTTGCTCTTCGCTTTTTGGCATAAGCGCTTTTACCTAAGCCGGGCATACGAGGCATAAATGCATCTGCAACTTCACCAGCCGAACGGACCTTAGCTTCAATTATCCACTGCACATTGTCAGGAATGCCCTTGCGTATAAAAACTCTGATTCTTTCACATCTAGCATGGTAGATCTTTTTAAGAACATTTATTGGGAGGGAAGGAAAGTACTTTCGCAGTGCAGAAAGAGCAGAATCCATTGATGAGAGAAGAATTTGAGAGAAGAGGGAAAGGAATCAATTATTGTAGGAAACTGGAATAACCGACTTTAGAAGTCACGGGGTATCTTATCCGCTGCTTAATCAGAAAGAAGAACACGCATTTATAGTGATGAAAAGGGATAACGTGTCGATTACACTTAGGGGAGCATGTACATCTGTCAAAAGAAAATGCAAATTTTTCCAAATACAACAAACCGTATGTACAGTAATTGTGACTGTGGCTCACATCTTCAATTGATTTTACGTCCAGTAACGGCATTAACGGCTTCTATGAGTCGAGGATTTGCTTCCCATCCAGTTTTCTTACAAGCTGGCAAACAGGGTCTTTTAAAGTCAGATTCCTGGGATTGTAACGGTTTCGTTCTTCATGAAAAATACTCCATAAACCAAGAATTTCACGTTGCACAGATCCACAAGAATGCGTCTCAAGAGTCAATTGGATATCATCCAATGAGTCCTTACTCAAGCCATTCTTGATGAACCGTATTTTATCTTCTCGATTATTGGAGATCATTCCTAAAGAACGACACCTAGTCTTACAAGTCCACCTACCACATTTATGGCAGACTTGTAATCTTTTCGCTCTTCTTTTTCTGGCATAAGAACTTTTGCCAACACCAGGCATGTAAGACGCAAATGTCTCTGGGATTTCACCTGCCAGACGAACCTTGGCTTCGATTAACCACCGTACATCTTCAGGTATTCCTTTGTGCATCAGAGCTCTTAATCGTTCACAGCGAACTCGGTAGATCTTTTTTAGGATGTTCATTGGGAGAGAAGGGAAATACTTTCGCAAGGCGGAAAAAGTAGGATCCATTTTCTAGGAGGAAGTAAAAGAAGGAAGGGAGGAAAGAATCAGTTATTATGGGCAACTGAGAGAACCGACTTGAGAGTCACGGAGTACTGTATCCGTCGCTTAACCGGAAAAGTGGATCCTACTTTATTTTGATATCATAGATATTTCTTATCTTTGATATCCCATCGGGCTAATATTGATCCAGTCCTTGATTATTAAATCCATCGTCTGCTTTTGACGACAATATTTCTCGATATCCGCGCTTATCTTTGACCATCGCTATCTCTTATCTTGGATACTGCTAAGCTGGCGTCAATTCTGTCCATCCAGGTGTAGCCTCGATTATTGAATTGATTATCAGGCTTTTGACAATATTGTCTACTTTATCCTTGGATTCCTGATAGGGCTGGGTCCAGCGTATTAGCTGTGTATCCAATGATAGATTGGTAAGAGCTGATGTCATTGAGATGTTAGCTTATATTGATGTAACGGTGCCATGAATGTGCTTCCCATTTGATCCCTGTCATGTAAAAATTATGTATGCATGATGTGAAATGCATGAATGTAATGCATGCGTAACTGATGGTATTCTTTTGTTTTGGATTTTTTTTTTGTATGGATCTAGTTCTTCATGTCTTTGCTTTATTGGATCCTCTTTGTGATTGCCTTCTCGGACTACCATTGAATCTCTTTATGCTTTCCAGCTTTTGTCCACTGCCTCAAAAGCCCAACTCTTTTCAAAATCCTCTTTTGCTTGACTTGTTCTTGAATTTTGGCCTCAATTTCTTTAATGTTCGCCTGCCTCATACTTTATATCTCCTTGGATACTCATCCCTTGTCATAGATTTCATATCATCGAAGGCTCAACTTTCAATGTCTCTTTGCCCATTTTCTTGTGTCCGGGCTGACACATACTTATCCCCATGTTATAATCTGAATGATTGCTCTTCCTTAAACTCAGGTTCTGATCCATAAGACTTGCCCCCTTTGTTTATTGAGCTTCTTCGTTGACAGTACTCTTCTTATGCTTCGTAGAGAGTACTTTGCCCCCCTGAATATGGTGTTTATGTGGATAAAAGGTATCATCTCGCCTTTGATTTAAAAGAAGATTGAGCATTTCTAGAACTTTGTGATGGCCCTCAATAGTGAATTTCTCTTACAAGAACCACATTTTCTTAAAGAAAGTCTCAAGCTATCTCCTCACTTTTAAGTCTACACACATTAATGAATAATGGTTTGGCCTTAAAGAAAAACTTTCATCAATTTGCAAAGCTTGACCAAGTAATTTACGGTCTTTGTTTTTAATTAAAATATCCTGTCATTCTTCCCATTTCCAACTCGAAGACATAAACTATACAAGGCAATAAGGCAGAAAGATGATTCACAAATGATAACTTTTTAGCTGAATGAGGATAATATCAAGATGTGAATGTTAGGTCTAAGGAAAGTTAAGTTTGAATGTTTTTTTTTTGTAGCAGTCTTTTAGCTGAATGAGGATGATATCAAGAGGTAAATGTTAGGTCTGAGGAAAGTTAAGTTTGAGTGGTGTGAAAGAAGGGTCTTTTAATACTACTCGTGAGCAGATCTGATTACGGTGAAAAACTCAATAGTGATGACCTCAAACTTGCCACCTTTTCCAGAAAGTTAGACCTCATCTGTTGCCCCCCAACTATCGTAATCTTTATGTACGCTTGGCTTGAGGGTTGCTTTTGTCTTCTAAACCGCCTTTGCAGGTTTTCAGTCTAGAATCCATAGCTCACTTTTTTTTTTCTTTTCTTTCTTTTGCTCTAACTTGAGCCTCTTTTTCTTTTCTTTTTTTTTTGTTTGTTCTTTTTTTTTGTTTTGTTTTTTTTTGTTTTTTTTTTATGTGAGCTATGATGATGATATACTTGATAGCCCTCTTGAAGTGAGATAACTCAAGTGGCCTTACTTGCTCGTGCTTGTTCTCAGCCCTTTTTTTTTTTTGTTTTGAATTTTCTGCATTGCGGAGAGCCGAGATCATTGCCTTCTTGAAGTGAGATGACTCAAGTGGCCTTACTTGCTCGTGCTTGCTCTCAGTCTTGCTTTTGGATTTGAATTTTCCCTTGTTGTCTTTTGATGGAAGGGATGAACTTCTTTCTTTTTTGGAATTTGTGTTGCGGAAAACTGAGAACCTTTTCTTGTGTTGAGCATTTGTGAGAATTGGGAGGCCACTGAAGTCATTTAATATGAGAGCTACCTTCTTTGGAAGCTAACCCAATACTTCTTGCAAGGATGTTGATAACCACTGTGAATTTTTTTTTTTAGTTGAGGTGCAACATTTGAAATCCTTCTTACTAGATTTGGCAGCACTTTCATGGTCACTACTATCAAATCTCGCTTAACTTTCATTTTCACCCACGAGTAGTATTGTTTAGAAAGTAAAGTGTGATGGCAATAATGGATAGTGTAATGGCAAAGAGTGATTTTTGGTAAAAAGATAGATGTAAAAATGGCAATAAATTTTTGGTAAAAAGTGGTAGAATGCACACATTACATCTTTTTGTTGGACCAACAAAAAGAATACCAGGTGTCCATTTAACAAAGACTACACCCTAGATTCTGGACTAAATCTAGGAGATTTTTACTATTAGATTACTTTGGCAAGCTCTCAAAGATACAAGTTTAGTCAAAGGATTCCCTGTCATTCAAAAGTGTGTGCGAACTGTTAGGTCGGATCTGACTTGGAGCCCTTCCAAAATCAATGTAATTCCAGCTCGAAATTTTCACTTTCAATTACCAATCACATCGGGATCTAGCAATTTGGACTCGACCGACTGTTGGACCTTGAGTTTCAGTACCACACAATTTTCAGTTGAATGCCCAATTGAACCTTTTTGGTAATCACATTTGGCATTTGGGTCATTCCAACTTGGAAGAGGAGGCTACTTGATCTTTGCTACCGTTGGTATGGGTGATAGCAGGTTTGTTGCTTGTGGAAATTGAATCGAGTTGAGTAGCTTTCTTCCCATGAACGGTATGTGGTACTGATAAGGGAGCCTTGAAGATTACAGTCTCAATAGGATATCCTTTCACTTGTAACATGAGTGGTATTGGACCATAGGACTTGGAGATGATGTTTTGGACAGCTCCGCTTCTTTCATTGAAACATCCTCCAATTGTAGAATCAACCAGCTTTTCTATTTTGATTCCAAATTCGATCTTTTCTCAAGATAATACCATATTTGAAAAGCTACTTGAAGTGTTCCCAATTAGTTTTTCATAAAATGGTCTCTTTAGTGTTTAGATAAACAGGATGATCAGTTCTTTCTCTATCATAGGTGGTTGCACTTGTGCGGCTAAGTCTCTCCACTTTTGTGCGTACTCCTTGAAGGTTTCTTGCTTCTTCTCCATATTCTAGAGAGTTTGGCGATCCAAGGCCAAGTCTACAACTTGCTTGTAATTATTGATGAAAGCATGAGCGAGGTCATTCTATGTTTTGATGTTTCTTGGACCTTGACTTAGATACCATTGTAGCGCTGACTTTGTAAGACTTTCTTGAAAAGAATGCTACCCACACCTTCTCATCTTCTGTGAGTGGTTGTATTTTTCTTGGAGACAGTGTAATAGGAGTGATAGGGCAACTTGTTCCATCGTATTTCGGAAAGTCTGGCACCTTAAAGTCTGAAGGAATCACAACGTCTGGCATCAAGCAAAGATCATTCACCGAAAAAGATCCAAATACAGTGCCTCCTTCAATGGCCCGAAGTCTCTTTTCTATGGTCTCGAGTTTTTGAGTATCGTCTTCTTTTTTAAGCAGGGGCTTCATTTCTTCAAAAATTGGATTGTGCCTTAGATGAATGTTATCAGATGGGCCTGAGTCGTGAAAGAGCTTCTCTTGGATTGAGACCCGATATTGAGTGAATCCAGGAGGATAGGTCGGATTTTGCGGGTCTTTGATGGGAACTTGGGTTGCTTTCCCCTTAATTAGCTCTATTAATTGTTTCATTTGCTCGGCCATGCTTTCTATCTTGGACTCAATATCTGTGAGACGTTTTTCAGTTTGCTCTGCCATTAGTCTTGTTTGGAGCCGAGTTGGATATCGGTGTTGAGATCCAATTTTACCGTTTTAAAGTAAGATTCATTTTATTAGACTTTATATGCACTTGATTGATGTAATGGATGCATACAATACGAAATGAGATTATGTTTTTATCCGACTTTAATATACACGTGATTGATGTAATGGATGCATGCAATACAAAATGAGATTATGTTTTTATCAGACTTCATATGCATGTGATTGATGTAATGGATGCATGCAATACAAAATAAGATTATGTTTTTATCAGACTTTATATGCATGTGATTGATGTAATGTATGCATACAATATAAAATAAGATATGTTTTTATCAGACTTTATATGCATGTGATTGATGTAATGGATGCATGCAATGAGATTATGTTTTTATCAGACTTTATATGCAAGTGATTGATGTAATGCATGCATGCGATGAATGAGTTTGATTATCCACTATCGTGGAACTTCAAGACTTCTAGTTGTCATTAGAAAGATAAATAAAAAAAATTATTACAGGTTGATGCGTGGTTTTGATGCATGAAGAAAATTGCACAAAATATAAGTATAACAAAAGAAAAACGATGTTAGTAACAAGTTAAATATCAATTAATAACTCGTGAGATATTATGAGAAAAGAAGGGAGAGCCATAAATATAAAACACAAAGAAAACAAAAGGATAAGGTAACAAAATAGCATGACATGCTTATGGTGTTGGTAAATGGTAAGAATTTTATGGCCAGTTCTATGGTTAAGTGGGGAATTCTATATGTATAAGGTGGCTTATCAAAAAAGGCCAGGGATAGTTCCCGAATCCCATCACTAAATTATAGTGACGGCTCAATTCCTTACCCTCTAGGGTTTATGTAAGGAAGGATTAATTCGAGTCGTAGTTTTTCGTGGGCCCATGCAGAGACTATCCGTCTCAGGAGGTAATACACTACTTTGCTACTTGAAACCAGTGAAGGCTTGAAGACCATGGTCTCACAAGGACAACAACACCAATTCCGCTTTGAAAGAACGTGTTTGATTCGAGGAAGCTCAGGAATAGAGCTTCATGTCGTGAATGCATAATGCATGTTTACCTAAGTAAATATAACACATAAATTCACATAAAAATAAGCAAAGCAAATAAAAAAAATCAACTTTTTATGCTCGACTCACTAACTCAGAGTTTCCCAGTGGAGTCGCCAAGCTGTGGCAACGTGCGAGTTGTTTTCGGGAGTCGCCACCAATCGGTTTTCGCTCAGGTCGATTGGATACCTTGAAAATGGTCTGCGAGAGTTCAGGGGTTCGAGAGTACGGTTACGTTAAAACAACTTTGTTAT